>JAODAL010075372.1:0-14021 GCA_025379985.1 Phyllomedusa bahiana
CTTTTGGCAACTTTTTGGAAAGGGGTAATGAGATTGTTTCCATTTCTTAAAGACCTAAGTATGGTGATTTTCTTAATTTAGCCCCAATGTGTACTGGGGAAATTAAAAACCCATAAGAACATATTTCTGTAAAATTATTTTAGGAAAACGACACCCAGAAGAGGAAATATCCGTTGAAAATTACTAAACATTACCTAGCTGGAAAATTGTTAGTTTTTTTTTTCCTCTTTTTATTTAAACTAAATTTCTAAAACATATAACTTTGTGCATTAGACTTTGGTCTATAATTTTTTTCCGGTGCATTAACTTAGACAGTATCCAAAAGCATAACAGATTACATTTACAAGAATCTTTAATAATTTTTTGCAAAATGGCTAAGGAGCCTCAGGGGGGGGGGCCCTATTTGGCTTTTTAAAACCCAGTTTTAGTTGGTGCCATGTCTCATTTGCAAACCCTCCAAAGTACCAAAACAGGTGAAATCTTCCATAAGCACCCCCCTTTTTTGGATTCATCACCCTCAGGGGACTAATCTGGGGCGTATTGTGCATTTTTGGTCACGGGTTTCCCAAATAGTTTTTTTAGCATTGGCCAGACTTTGGTGGGAAAAAACATATTCCGCCTTTTTTTTTTTAGGGCTTCATTTTTACAGCATTCACCATGTCGTATAAATTACATAATAACTTACTATGGGGGGTCGGTACAATTGCAATGATAAAATTGTATATATTTTTAGAACTTTTACCAATGGAAAAATTTGTTTATAAATAATTGTGTTTTAATGTCGTCAAGTCTGAGGGCCATAATTTTTTGATTTTTCTGCAACTGAGCGTTTATGATTTTGTTTTTTGGGATGATTTGGTGTTTTTATTTTTTTATTTGTGCATATGACTTTTGACACTTTTTAAAGGGTTTTTCTGTAAAAGCTTTTTTTAACAAAATACAGCAATTCGGGTACAAATTTTTTTTTACAGTGGTACCAGCAGTAAAATGACATCTAGCTTTATCCATGTCGATATTATTAAACGATAACCAAAATTTTTGTATTTTTTTTGGGGGTGTTTTGCGTTTTTAAAAATAAAAAAAACCCTTTTTATTCAAAAAGAAAACATGCATCGCCATAGTCGAGAGCCAAAATTTTTTTATTTTTCGTTATGGACTGTATAGCACTTTTTTTTTGGGGAAATGTTTTGATTTTTTTTTATTTTGGGTAATTTTGGGGGGACAAAACTTTTTTTTGCTTTTAAACCCCAAAAAGTTTTTTTTAAATTGGGTTAAAACAAATTTTTATATCACATCTTTAGATAGCCATAATTTTTTTTAAATTTTTTTCTGTATAGAAACTTGAAAAGGCCTCTTTTTTTTTGCAGGATAACTGATGTTTTACTTGGTACCAAACTTGGGTTTACAGAGTTTTTTGATACTTTTTATTCTATTTTAGTGTGCGGGATAACCCAAAAATTGCAATTTGTGACATTTTTTTTTTTACGCTTCATCAGCGGTTTAAAGCACTGTCCCAAAGACAAAAGGGGTCTTCTTAAGTAGTCAAAGTCCAAGCTGGGTGGATTGGCCCGTCCCTCTGACATCCAAACCACACAGAACTTCGGCCTTTTGGGGAAGAACATGAGGGGTGAAAGCAAATGTCAGTCACTACTAAACTAAACAATTCACCAGCACTAATCTAACGAAAAACAGACGGTGTGTTTGAAACCTTTCAATCACCACACAAGCTTCACGGGTTCAGACGGGTTTTCAGACTGGGACCAGAAACCACACAATTTTTCGCACTGAAATCATGTCCAAAATGAGTCTCTCCAACTTCAAAGGCAAGAACTGTGTGCGGCCTGAACAAGCAAAAGTAAAATTCGGATCCTGTCTGGTGGCAGCTAGGGGTCAGAGATGGGGTCTCCACGGAGCAGTTGGTTTTTGGGCCTTTGGGTTCGGGGGATTAACCAGGGGGGAGGCGGGTTTAAAAAACCTTGTCTCCCTCCCTTCAACCACTTTTTAAAACCCCCCTTGTTAACTTGAGGACCATTCTTTTTCAACCATACTAACTTTTGAAAAAAAAATAAACTATGTTTACAAATTGCTCTTTCATTTTGGGGCACACAACTAAGTTTACTATTCATTATCAAAATCTATACCTCCATTATACAAAATTCAAACATTCGAGTTCCCCAAATTGTGCTCACGTATTCAAACTTCCATTGAAGGAATGGAGAACCTACATTTGCAAAAGCCAGGACCACAAACGGGGGTTAGTTTGTTCGGGGGTACCCATTCAGAAACGGGGTGTGCATCCCACAAGTAAATATACATTATTTCGAGATGGAAAAAATATAGTCATTTTTGCTATCAATTTCAAGGATCAATGGAAAAAAATAGCTTGAAAAAATTTTCGTCATTATGAGAATTGTTAAGAATTTTGCAAATATAAAGTCACATACTTTGAGGAATAAACTTTACAAAAAGTGATTGGCAACCAAAATTCATTCTTACCCTTATTCATTCTATGGCATATTCATATAATAAAATACTGAGTATAACGTACATTTTATATTGGGAACAAATCTTGTCTTCTTCCACAACATTTAAATGAAGAATAAATTTCCATAACACAGGAAGAAGTCTATATAGGAAGGGGATTCCCCTTTTTACAGCTTTATAAAAAGAGCAAACGTAAAGGCCAATTACTTTCCATATGGTTTACTGGGTGCACGCCCATTCGTATTTGACCCATACCGGGGAGATTATTAAATCGTTGCTTCCAAAATATTAAATGGTGCATAAAGACATTACAAAAAAAACCAAAAAAATATCCAGCGATTTTCATGACGATCCCTGCCGAAACACAAGGCCTGCTTTAACCTGTTAAAAAAAAGAAAAAAGTATATTCAAAAAACAATTACAAGGATTTTGATGATTTTTAATTTTGGAATGACTCCCGTTTTAGCAGATGTACTGCAATAAAAGGAATCCTATTCAAAACAGTCATTTTGCTACTTTTCGCGCACAGGTCCATGATCTTTGTTCTTAAAGCAAGGTGACATCCCAGTCATATCTGTTGTACTGTTGAAAATCGCTCAGCGGTGTCAAATATGCATTAATATCTTTCTTATATATCTTTCATATATATATACCATCAACTGTATAGGTTCTTTACCAAGGTTCTTTACCAGCACCTTCCACGACTCGGGTAGGGCTTTGCTGCAGGAGACTTCCAGGTCGCTACCCCTGATGTGACCAATCGCGGTAACAGCCGGGTGCACAGGGCTACGAAGGGAGGGCAGACAATAAGGTCAGGGCAGGCAGTAGGCAAACGTGGTCAGAACCCCCGCGGAAGGTCGGGGAGGCGGCAGCAGAAAATAGTAAAAGGGTGACAAGCCAGTGTCAAACCCAAAATAGCGAAATTTTAAATCAAGGTATTCCGGGGTAATCCACACCAATACAGTGGCCCAGGTTGCTGGAGGAAGTGACTTAATAAACGGTCCAGCACTGGAAAATTTGTGGATAAGTGGGATTGGCTGGGGACCAAGAGTGGGAATGGAGCAGGAGTGGGGAGAGTGGACAGAGACAGGGGCCAATCCACATCCAAGCGGGGATCTGGTGCCATCATGAAAGGGGCCTTTTCCCAACTAACAGAAATTAACCCCTTAAAGGGACCCAGCCTGTTTTGGCCTTCCTGACCCAGCCCTATTTTTGAAATCTGGCATAGTCACTTTTTGTGAAAATTTTTTTTGACCTTTTACCTAGCCTTTGATTCAGAGATTTTTTTTCCCCCCTCGGACACATTGTGCTTTAAGTTAAGGAAATTTTTATCCTACAATCCTTGTTTTTTTTGTGAAAAATACAAAATTTCTAAAAATTTTGGGAAAAATTTGCGATTTTGAACGTTCAAAATTTTTTTGCGTGGAAGACAGAAAATTTTATTCCCCACAAAATTTTATAACACATCTACCATAGTCCACATGGGTTGCATTTTTTTTTAAAATGTCTTTTTTTTTTACGACATTGGGGGCTTAGAAATTTATAGTAATTTTTTCCACTTTTTTCAAAAAAATTTTTTCAATATACTTTTTTTTAGGGACCCCCCCTTTTTCACGTGCTTTGGGGGGCCTCATTTAGAAAAACCCCCAAAATGACACCAAAACAGAAACTAGACCCCAAACCCCTTTTTTAAAAAAACACTTTTTAGGAAGTTTGAAACCCCTTTAGATATTTCACAAAATTAAAGGGCAAAGTGGGGTAAATTTCAAAATTTCCCATTTTTTTTTTTTGCAGATTTCAATTTTATCCATTATTATTTAATACAGTAAAAGGACTAGGAAAATGAAACTTAATAAAATTTTCCCCCAGGTCGGGGCCGTTTTTAGAGAATCCCATATGTGGCCCTAGTGCATTTTTGGCTCACCCATAACCCCAGAAAGGAGACACCTACTATATTTTAGGTTCTCTTTTTCAATACGATTTTATTTGGGCCCATTTCAGGTTTGGGGACACCCAAGGTGCAAAACTTAAAATAAACACCCCTAAATAGACCACATATTGTAAACAACCCCCCCTTAAAGGAAAATCCAGGGGTCATTGATTAATAGACCCCCAAAACGTGTTTCCAAATTTTTTTTCATAAGGCTGTGAAAATTAAAAAACATTTTTTTCCAATAATTTTGCAATTTTAGCTTAAAATGTTTCATATATACAAGGAATCCGGAAAAAAAAAAAAACCAAAACTTTGTTAAGCAATTTTTCCAAATTTTTCGAAATACCCACATGGGTGTAAACGCTTTTTGGGGCGCATAGCAGGGCGTAAAAGGAGGGACGTATTTGGCTTTTTGGAACGCAGATTTTGGGGGGCCATGTCGCATTTGCAAACCCCCAAAGTAAAAACGGGGGCCAAACCTTCCAAAGTCGCCCCATTTTGTTTTCAACACCCATCAGGGATCTCATCTGGGGTTGTACTGTGCATTTTGGGATCACAGGTTTTTTCATTTTTTTTTTTTTACTTTGGGCAATGAAAATGGGGGGAAAAACCAGTTTGGGGGGTCATTTTTTTTTTTGAGTTTCAATTTACAGCATTCGCCGGCATTGTAAAGACGGAAAAACTTTACTATTGGGGGTTCGTAAATTTACAAGAAAAATAGATTTTATATATTTTTTTTCTTTTTTTATTACTTTTAAAAAACAGTAAAATACGTCATAAAAAATGCGTTTTATGTTTTTCCTATTCTGAAAAAGCCATAACTTTTTATTTTCTGTGTGCAAGCTGTGATGGGCTTGTTTTTTGGGGGATGATTGAATTTTTATTGGTCCCCCAATGCGGTGCATAGAGCAGTTCACTTTTTTTTAAAGGGTTTTTTGTAATTTTTGAACAAAATACAAGCAATTTTGGGAGTGTTTTTTATTTTTATTTTTTTTAGGGGGTCACTGAAAGGGTAAAAAGACATGGTATTTTCCCTCAGCAGGTCAATACGTTAAAAACCATACCCAATTTTATTTTTTTTTTTTTTATGTTTTACTGTTTTTATACAATAAAAACATTTTTTATTCAACCAGAAAATACTTTTTTTTTGCATCGCCATAGTCCAGACCAAAAACTTTTAAATTTTTTTTGTGCTTTAGCTGTGTGGGACTTGTTTTTTGCAAGATAGTTTACTTTTTTTTTTAGTATCATTTTTGGGGGACAAGGGGTTTTTTATCGCTTTTAATCCATTTTTTTTGGGGGCCAGGGGGAAGAAAAACTGCAATCCTAGTAGTGTTTTTTTATTTTTATTTTTTTAAAAGGGGTCACCAGCATATCCTGATAATTAGCTTTTTCTCTTTGGGTCGCTACATTAGGCGAAAACCCATTTAATAGTTTTTTTAAAACTGAAGCACTTAAAAAAAAAAAAAAAAAAGGTTTTTTGTGTTAAAACAATTTTTATGCATCGCTATCTTCAGGGTTATACATTTTTTATTTTTTTTTCCGTAACAGAGCTTATGAGGACTTTTTTTTTGCGGGGTAACTGACGTTTTTAAAATTGTAAAACTTTTTGGGGTTTTCTAGGAGTTTTTTAAACGCTTTTTATTCCTTTTTAAAGTGCGCGGTGAAAAAAATAATCTTAAATTTTGTGATTTTTTTTTTTTTTTTTTTTTTTTACAGGTTCACCGAAAGGGTTTTAAATTTAAAAACAGATTTTTAAAAAGGGGAGGTCTTTACGCACGCGGCGAACCCAAATATGGGTACTTTTTTTTATTTTGTCATTTTTGGGGCGATTGGGGTTTGTAAAGGGGAAAAGGGCGGTGTACGTATTTTTTTAAATTTTTTTTTTGTGTTTGTGTTTTAATGTTTTTCACTTTTTTTTTTTTTCTTTTTTCACGTTATTTTTTTTTTACTTTTTTCCCCCCTAGGGGATTTTTAAAGAGAGATCTTTTGTCCTCATTTAAAAGGAATCAGTGCATAGCTTTTCTAGACTGGTTTTCCCATTGAACTGTCATCACGAGCCGGGTCATGCCCACAGGCACGGCCCGGGGGGGCTCGTGCGTCATAGACAACCCGGGAAAGGGATTCTCTGCCTTCCGTGGGGGTTTGTAAGGAGGGAGGAGCTGCATGGATCGCTGATCCGGCGTTTTCTGCCGGGGCCCAAAAGAGACGCAGGAGGACGATCTCCTCCTGCGTCTCCTTAATTTTTGCGACCCATCGTCGCGATAATTAAGGGGTTAACCGGACCCCCCCCGAGCGTCCGGGGTCGGGGCCGACGCTGCGGGATGTCACTGTAATATACACGACACCCCGCCCGATCGCGCGAACTCTGGGCCCTTTGAGTTCGCGCGATCCTCTAAATCCATACGTCCAGGTGCGTAACCCCCCCAAACCACCTGGACGTAGGATACGGGCCCAAGGCGGAAGGGTTAAAAAAGGGGATCGCTACATTTTGCATCTCCGTTATCTAATTTAGAAAAAATACACAGATACGTTAAAGGGGTCTTGCCATTATATTATATCCGGGTCTGAGGCCAGCTTGTGCCTTGCTTTAGTTGCTCCAACTAAACCTCACCAAAACCGAACTTCTTGTTTTTTTTTCCCCCATAACCAACCCCCCTCTGCTATTTCCTCCAGGTGGCATCATCATAACTCCTAGGCAGCAGGGCCCCCCTGCTTGGGTTATTCTAGACCGAACGCCTTCACCCCCTATACCAATCCATTGGGCCCCCCCTGGGCACTTGCACCCAAGAAAATCTCCAGAATCCGTCCTTTTCTCACTGTGGAAACAACTCAAAATCTCATTGTTTCTCTTATTCATTCCGTCTTTACTACTGTAACTCCTTGCTTATCGGTCTCCAACTCTGTAAACACTCCCCTCTCCACTCTTTCCTGAATGCAGAGCCAGGGCTTGTCGCTTTCCCAGCCGCTATCTGAAGTCTTTTAAACCCCGTGCCCTCACTGCCGGTGCCCCTCCAGTACAGAATACAACACAAACTAATCCCCCTCTCACCCTTTAACCTCCACACCGCACCCCCCCCTACATTCCTCCCTCATCTTGCTACCACCCCCGCCCCCCTCTCTCCGCTCAGCTACGGGCATCAAACACAGACTAAATCACCGAACCTCCCATGCCCGTCTTCAAGATTTTGCCGTGGCACCCGTTCTCTGGAACACCTACCACACCAAAGGCACAATCCCAGCCTTCGTAGTTTTAAGAGTGCCGAAAAAACATCCCTCAGGCAGGCCAACCCCCAAAACCACAACGCTAACCCCCACGTTTTACACACACATTCTGTCACTCCCAAAACTAGGGGGACTCACAGGTACTTTTTCTTATATAGATGTACAGTCATGGTGGCAGGTTCCCCCCAAATTTTTATGTAAACCCCCCCATATTTTTTTAAAATATGGGGGGCCATTGTAAATTTAGCACTTCTCCCCCTTTGTTTTCCCCCCAGGCACCCTCTTAATTGTAAGCTCTTGTGGGGGCAGGGGCCCCACACCTTTTTTCCACCTGTAATACTTTCACTTGTAATGCTGTCTTTTGTCTGAATTAAACCCCACATTGTAAAAATGCGCAGAATTTGTTGGCGCTATATAAATAAAGATTATTATTATTATTATTATTATTATTGCTATAAGCGTGGACTCAGAAAATGGGAAGATGGCCGCCTTTGTGCAAACTTCCCCAATCATTTCTATAAAATTTCTGAATACAGCTGAGTAAGTGTGCACAGCTATACTTAGAACTTTTATAGAAATAAATATGGAAAACTGCGCAAGTGTTCGTCTGCAGTTCTTCCAGTACGTTAAAGGGGTTGCCTCACTACATAGATTAGCTTTCAACAGATAGGAACAGTAAAAGAACATGTTTTCCAAATAGCTTGCCTTGTTTATTTTTCTTTGTTGAGGAGATAAAAGGGATTTTATCAGCTCTGAGTGCACTCGGAATTTTCTAAGTTATTGCCCTGCTCTGCTCTCCTCTGCTGTTTGTCTTATCTGATAGCAGGAATTACATCATCACACAGGTCAGCACACTGAACTGCTGGCTGCTTGATCTAACAAAGGAGACATTACTTTTGTTTACTTTAGCTCTGAAGCTTCTCTGGACTTTAGATAAACATCTCCTGCTCTCATGTCAGAGTAATTAGCAGACCTTTGTGTACAGAGCTGACATGCTAATCACTGCCTTAGAACCATGTACAACCTGACCAGGAAGAGACAGGATGCATGAATAAAAGCTGCTTTTGGCTCTGAAACAGCATGGTGAGACAACCCCTTTAACAGTTCAACTGACTGACATAATGTCAAATGTTATCTTATTGAATTAGACAATATAGGGGTTTCATGACATCTGTTTTTATTTTAGAAACAGTACCGCTGTGGGCTTGTTGCCCACCAGTGGAGTTGCTTCTTGGGGCCCATCATACAGCTACTGTACATGACTGTATATGCCGTATATGCCTTTTTTGCTCTTCCACTTATTTTCTGCCACTCATTGTCTTTCTCCCTGAAAATCAGCCCCAGGCCTGCTATTTCTCAAGACCCCCCTTGGTTTTCGGGGCCTACTGTGGGTTTTTCCCCCGCTCCCCTTTGGGCCAGCGAGCCCGACTTTTGTCGTAAACTTTGGTATGCAAAATTTTAATGGGGATGAAACTCATTAAACCCAAAAAGGGTGGTTTTGGAAGACCCGCATAGTAAAAAACCGGAATCAGCTTTTTTTCCAGAGTGGAAAAACACCATCACAAAAGTTTTCGGCCTGTCAGTGCATGGGGCCCCCTTTTTTTAACAGCAAAAAAAAACAGATGTAAATCCCAGGTGTAAATTTTAAAGGGATAAAAACAACCCTCCTCAATCACAAAACCCCCAAACAAGTGCAAACATTAATAAAACATTTTAAAAAAAACCATGTGCAAATGGTATATTCCCAGGGCAATACAATTTATGGAAAATAAAAAAATCACCTCTTATAAAAATCAGTATCCCTTTTTCCTGGGGAAACTCAAAACATCAGAAAGAAAAATAACCCCAAATACCCGCCCCCCCTAATACAAACGCGGCGTCCTCTAATCTATATTTTCGCATATCCGAAAATTCCCGGGGCAAACGGGTGGGTGAGGGGATCCGGAAGCGCCAAGACCCTACTGCTTCAAAGGTAACTACTGCCAAAGTCCCAAGGACCCCAAGGTTTTTTAAACATTTTAAATAGCGTTTCAATCCCATAACCAATGTGGAAAAAGCTGGGAAAAGTAAGTAAAAAGATTGAGCAAAAATGCCTCTAGACTCTGATCCACATTTTTTTTGTTATTTTTACTAGGCCCAAACAGGGAGAAAAAAAAAAAAAAAGCTTTAGAGACTCAGGCCCAAAAACTAAAAGCCCCTTTTAGCATCATTTTCCCCAAAACGGGGCCCAAAAAAACAGTGGGCATCCCCAGTCTATAGAAAATACAAGGAAAAAAAAAATAAATAGAAAAATCTTATCATTTTATTATATTGACAATTCAGCATTCCCAACCCCATAAACAAAAATAATAATAATAATAATAATAATAAATAAAAAAAAAAAAATATATCTTTAATTATACAAAACCAATTAAAAAATGTTTTTCTTTTTTTTTATGTTTCGGATCTCATGTCAAAGGGCCCCCCAAAAAAATAACACCTAAAAAAAAAATTTAAAAAAAAAAAAAAAAAATCCACCATAAAACAAAAATTTTATTTCTTATTTTAAAAGGGACAAAGGGTCCCCCCCGGGGGATGAGATCAACAAAATTTCCCCTAATTTTTTTTTCCCTTTGGGGGGTTATGTTTTTTTTTAAACGTTTTGGGGGCTATCAATAACAAATATGGCAAACGAAAATTTTTTTGCTGAATGCAATTTTTTCAAAAAGGGGAAACCCAAATTGGGTTGGGGTTGGGGGAAATTTACCAGAATGGGGGATCAATGAAATTAAATTTTTACCTAACAAAATTTTTATTTTTTTCTGTTTTTCCTTTGGGGAAATTAAACCAGAGAAAACCCCCAAACATCGATTGGAAAACGAAAAGGGGGAAACGAGAAAAAATTTGGGAAAAACCGGAGATCTTGAGGATTACCAAACCGGAAACTTTTCAATTGGGAGAGGATACAGTTGGGGCACAATTTCAACAGGAAAAAAGGGTTTTTAAAAAAAAACTGGACAAGCCAACTTTGGTTTTTTCAAATGTGATTCTGTTTTTCCCAAATTTACGAATCCAATAGGCCCCATTTTTTAGAAACAAAGCCGAGGAAGGGGAAACTCAGGAGGGGAGGGGCGCAAACTCATCGGTTTGGGAGAAGAAAAAACAGGAGCCTTTCCCCCCAAACAGGGTCAGGCGAGGGGGGCGACCAAAAAAACCAGGAAAAACCCCCCCGAGGGGAAAATTTTAAACCCTTGTTTTGGGGAAATTTTTCTTAAAAAAATTCTGACTAACCCTAAAAGCTTAAGGTTTTTGAATCGTGGCTTGTCAATTTTTTTTACCAATTACTAAAAATTGATTTTGGGTTTCAATTAGAAAAAAAGTTATTTACCAAAAATTTTTTTTTTTTTAGGAAGATTTCGCCTTAAAGGGCCCATTTTTTTAAACACGGAATTAAAGTGATTTAGGGGGGTCCGGGTTTTCCCCTTAAAAAACACCTGGGGGTTTCCCCCTCTGAAATTTTAAACTTTTTTAAAAGGCCAAGCCCCCTTACAGGCAAACGTTGTGATGGTGGGCCCTAACTCTGGGGAAAAAAGCGGGGTTCCGCTTTTTTTACTAAAGCCCGTCGCCAAACTATCTTTTTGTAATTCCCCCACGGGGAAGAGTTTTTAGGCTTGCTGGCCCCCTTTGGATTTAAAATTAAGGGCCCAAATTTTTTATTTTTTGGGCCTTTTTTGGAAATTTTTGTTTCGTTGTCCCATTTTTTTTTTTTTTTTTTTTGCAGCTGCATTAAACCAAACAAAAATCCTGGAAAACAGTAGCGCCCGTTTCTGGAAACTTTAAAGGGAAAATCTTTTTTTTATCCAGGACAGCCCATTAACAGCAGTCTTCTCAAACTTCTCCCCACTTAAAAACAAAAACCCGTTTTTCCATTCTTTCAAAAAACTGGCCCGCGGCCATACACATTTTTATAGAGTTTAAACAAAAAGGGGATTCAAGTCCGCATTTACAAATTAGAAATTAAATTTTCAAAATTTTGTAAATTTTTTTAAAAAAAAAAAATGTTACTTCAAGAACAGCAAAAAATTTTGCCCCCAACGCAACTAATAAAACAATTTGGGTTTTCCAGATTTAATGGGAAAATGCTTTCTTTTATTAAAAGCGGCCATTCAAACCCTTTTATGACAATTTTCCCTTTTGTAAATTTTGGGTCAGCCTCAGATTTGGATGCTTTGCCCCGAAAAAACCACTTCTGGCAGCAAATTTTTAGGAATCTTAGCCCATTCCTCATAGGGGGAAATGGGGCCTTTCCATTTTACTTTAAATTTTTTGGTTTTCAAGCTGCTTCCCCCCCTTCAAATCTCACCAAGAAATTTTCTTTGGATTTAAAACAGGGGAATTTATTTGTTTTTGAGAATTTTGATCTGTTTGTATTATGAAACAATACTGGAAAAAACCCTTTTGGAACTAAGGTATACGTGGAGGAGAAAAAAATTAAAAAATTTTTTCTAAAAGAAAAACCTTGCCCAAAATGGGAAACCCGGGTGGTGGCTCCCGGGGATTTCCCCGGAGCTGCGTTGTTTTTCCTCTGGCAACTGGGGAAACCTTTCATTTTGGGGGAAAGGGGGAGATGGAAATTTTAAACAAGGTGGCAGGTAGTACTAAGGGAAACAAAAAATCCCGGGGCCTTCCCGTGAGGACCCAAAACTTGGGGGGTAGGGGATTTTTTCAACAACAATGAACCCCGGCAAACCTCAAAGGGCCCCCAAGGGTTAGTTTTTTAGAAGAGGTCCCAAAAAAATACTGGAGCCATCCTCCTGAATTTTAAATTTTTTAAAAAAAAAAAATCTTTGGTAAGGGGAAAAATTTTAAAAGGCAGGGTAAATCAATTAAAACCTTTTAAAACTAAGGGTATTTACAACACCCACTTTTTTTTTTGGGGAGCAATTTGCCAAAATTTTAGAGGGAAGGGGCCGGGGGGCCCTAAAGGGGTACGGTCCCAAAATTCCCAAAACCCATTCATTCCCCTAATTCCCACCCCAAAATCCTCCATAGGGGGGACTTTTGGGTTTCCCGCCCCTCCCCCCCCCAATACAATATTTCGTATTGTATTGGGGGGGAAAGACAAGTCCATTATTCCCCCTTCGCCCTTTTGGCCCACGAGAATGACAGTCCCCATGGGCAAAGGGGGGCCCCCCCCCCGGGGACTCCTGAACACCACCCGCTTAATTGCGGGCAAAAATGTTCCGGGCCCCCCATTTTAAAGGGGGCCCTTGGGAACATACCTAATAGTGAAACTGATGGCCAAATTCCTTTGAAAGAATGGGATTCCTCAGGGAAAATTTGCCAGATGCGGTTTTTTGTCATTTCTTCCCCATTTTTCGCAAGTCATAAAAAAAGGGATCTACTAAAAGTTTTTAAAACCTTTTTTCCCTTTTTAAGGGTTTTTTAATTTTAGACGAAATTCCCAAAGGGGAAAAAGTGCAATTTTTGGGTAAACCACAATTTTTAAAAAAAAAAATTTTTTAACTTTTTTTTTTTTTTAAAAGAGAAAAACCCCAAAAAGGGTTATTTTTGCACCCAGCTGGGAAAAAAAATCATTTTTTTTCAAAAAACTAAAAATTTAAATAGGGGTTGAAATAATTTGGGGTGCCCCCTTTTTGTTTAAAATAATAAAACTTTAAAAAGGGAAAAAAAATTTAAACAAAACCCCCTATCATAAGTTTTCATAGTCCCCTTTGGGAAGTTTTCAAAAATTACCCCTTTTCTTCCCCCCCCCCCCTGATGCCCCATAACCCACAGTTTTTAAAGCCCCCAAAATTATGTTCACACCCAAATAACCCAAAAAAACTTTAACCCAAATTTACCCAAAAATCCCGGGAAACGAAATTTTTAAAAACCTCATCCCCCATTTTCCCCCAAAAAAAAAAAAAAGATTACGGAAAAAATTTTTGGGGTTCTTTGGTTTTTTCCCCCTTACCCTGGGGTGCAAAAGGGAAACCCGGGCCCAAATTTTAAAAACCCAAATGATAGGGAAAAAAATTTTAAACTTCCCACGGATGACTGGGGGGGCTTCAGTAAAAAAAAAAAAACCCGTGCCAACTACACCACTGGGGATGGTGGAAATTTTTGTCAGAATTTTTAAAAAACTGGGGGGGAAAAAACCGCTGAAAAAATTCAACGAGAATCCAGTACCCCGGGGGGTTAGACATAGACTAACAAGGGGTTCCAAAACCACATAATTAAATACGACACCCGAAAAAACTAACATGGCCCAAATCAAGGGACATAAAGATACATGTATATTCCAAAGCCAACCCCCCCTTGCAAATTCCTTTTCGACACCCCCTAGACTCTAGATCCCAGAGCCCCTTTCCCCCTTTTTAAAAGGGGATTCTACTTC
>JAODAL010075373.1:0-14021 GCA_025379985.1 Phyllomedusa bahiana
AGTCAAATGTGAAGCCATCTATCCAACAGCTAAAGCTTGGCCAAATCTTGGTCATGCAACAGGACAATTATCCCAAGCACACCAGCAAATCTGCCACAGAATGCCTCAAAAAGAAAAGACTCAAGGTATTGCAATGGCCAAAGATCAGACTTCATTTGAAATAGTTGAAATAGTGACATGGAACTTGAAGTGAGCTGTACATAAATAAATGCTCACAAACTCTACTGAACAGAAACGTTGCTCTAAAAAGTGGGACAACATTCCTCCAGAATAATGTTAGAGACTCAGGGTCATTCAGAAACCATTTTGCCTTTTTGCTGCTAAAGGTACTTTTACAGGCTAATGCTTTGTGAGTTGTACTTAGGTTGTCATGTGTGTTTTTACCATTTTTTGCTAAACAGTTTATTATAAAAGTGAGAACACACCTCACATTTTTGTGAGGGGTGTTCTCAAGGTCTCTAACAGGCTTGCAAGGTCTCTAGCATCCACCAGCTCCGTGATGTTGTCATGGAAGAGTGGAAGAGGATTCCAGTGGCTGAAACCTTTGAAGCTCTAGTGAACTCCTTGTCCAAGAGAGTTAAGGCAATGATGGAAAATTATGGTGACAACACAAAATATTGACACTTTGGGCACAATTTGTCCATTTTCATTTAGGGGTGTACTAAATTTTTTGCCCAGCGGTTTAGACATTGATTGCTGTGTGTTGAGTTATTTTGAGGGCACACCAAATTTACACTGTTATACAAGCTGTGCACTGACTACTTTACATTTGTATCAAAGTGGCATATCTTCATTGGTGTCCCATGAAAAGATATAATATTTACAAAAATGTGAGGGGTGTTCTCACTTTTGTAAAATACTGTAATTAATGAAATTATTGAATTTGTTCTGTGTTGCTGTTCATCTGAGATTGTATTTACCTAATTTTTAGGCCTTCTAAGGGCTATATTTTTTATCTATGTCCTTATACATATAGACTATAGGGCAGAGGGTGATCAGACTACATGTCCACACCTATGTAGCATATTTAAATTGGTTATTATTTTTTATGTTTTTGTGCACAGTGGTAAATAATATATTAAGTTTTTTATCTAATACACAATGATTTGGATTGGTTGAATATCTATCATAAAGCAAAATAAATCTACTTCACAGAAGAGGAAGATCAGTATATGAAGTACATAACACAGGGGTGATCAACGAAGAGGTCAGGCGTATAGTTTCTCTAGAGAGAGGTGTCTTCTCGTGTCCTCTTATAGCATTGTGTTCAATGAGCTTGGACATTTTACTTGTGACCTACTTCTGTAAAGCTCCCCCGCTACTTGAACAGTCAGCTAACATCACAAGCTGAGTGCTTATCTGTCTGGAATATTAAACTACAGACATACCCAGGCAGCATACAAGACTCCAACACAGTTCGAAGACAAGTCAGACTGAACTGATTCTGTGTAATGGAGAGAAGATGCTTGCAGGCAGACAAGTGTATATATCACTCGCATTCATTATACAGTTCGTTGTAGAGATCTGTGCCCTGTTCATCCCTAGTTCAATCTCAGGAACTCTCAAGAGACCATGACTTTCAAATATCACCTGTTTAATAAATTATTGCAAATGCCTTAGTTCTGGCAGATGTCTTTCAGAACTTTCTTCAGATTCAGACTTTCCATATTTGAATACCTAGATTTGTAGAACATATTTCTCAACATAGTAGATTGTAGAAAAGTTAAAGGTTATTAGTAGGTCAAATTCTCTTTTATTTTCCTTTGTAGTGCATTTAACCTCACCATAAAATGCTGAAAGGTTCAAAATTATTGTATGCTGGTTTAAATAGTGCACTTAATACTGAAACATCAACCAATATTAATGCTTTACTTAACAAAAGTGATGATTTATATTTTATATTTAAAATAAAAGAGCAAATATGATTTAATTTAAAATAATATACTGCCATGACTGCTGTTTGCTTTAATTAATAGCCCAATAAGGTATAATTACTCATCTTCAGTGGGTTTACTTTCACACATTGAGCAACAAAAGCTTGGAACCGTGGTTTGCACATGACAATTGTGAGGTATGATCTGATCAAATTTGTAGACTTTTGAAGGACATGAATGCCTTACAAGCTTCACACAAACACCGAACCCTATCACTTTGAAGCCGTTAACTGTCCTGTGAGCATTGTGAATGATGTCATAAATCATGCTGTTGTTGCCTCTTGATATATGCTCTCCAACACTGTGAGTTTATTTCTTGAACATCCCTGCTACAAAACAGTTCTAGTATCACAAATCACAGACCTCTGTAAATACAGTGAAGGTGGTCCTTCATTTATATAAATGTATGCAAGAGACCTACATGTAGGAAACATGGGTACTAACTGGTTATGCCCTTGCTATAAGTGGCTTTTAAGAACATGGGGATTATAAATAAACTTTTTGTGAAATAAGCACCCCCTAAGTGGCGAATCGATTTAATGAATGGAATTCGTTTAGAATTTCAGGAAAATTCGATTCTGAACGAAGTCGAAGTTTGGGGTGATTGTGGAACGGAAGGTGTTTTTTGTTTAAAATGGCTGCGGACAGGGCTTTACTGGGGCAAAGAAGTTGGGGAGGAAGAAAGGATAACCAAATGACTGTGCAGAGATAAAGGCAATCAAGATGAGGGTTTCTGTGCGTCCCCCCGCACTATAAAGTCCGGGCGCGACGCTACAGTTCCCTAAAAAAAACTTTTATCAGCGTTTTTTTGGGGGGGGTTCACAGCTTGTTTCAGAGACGCTTCTCTTACATTTTGTTTTTGTGGGCGGGGAATTGAAGTCCAGTGTCGTCCAATTCAGTGATATACTTTTTTAATGCTATTGCTCATTCTTGAGCACATTGAATACCCAAAGGGGGTTTTAGGCCTGTTGCTGTTGTATTCATTAAAAAACAGCTTTTTACAATCCAAATACCACTTAATTTTTGGGTGCTCATTTCTTTTTCGTATTAGATCCGGGGTTAATTAAAACGTTTTTCTGCTGTTGTGGGAATAAAAAAAAACAATGTTTTTAAAGCCAGAGGGAAATTTTGGCTGTAATAATTCATACCAAAGATTAATTAAGCGTTTTCTGCTGTTGGCTATAAATACCCCGTTGTAAAACCCCTACTAGTGGGAATTTTTTGGACCCCCCATTTCATTTGGCAATTTAGATCCAAGGTTAATTAAGCGTTTTTTTGTGTTTTTGCTCCGTTTTAAAAAAGTCGTTGTAAAGTACATTGCTGGTAATTTTTTGGGACCTCATTTTATTTGCGCAATTTGATCCCGGTTTAAGGGGCGTTTTTCGCGTTTTGGGATAAAATCAATCGTTTTAACACCTACATATGGTAATTTTTTGGCACCATTTCTTTTGCGCTTTTTCACCAAAGGGTTAGCTAAGTATTTTTCTGCAGTTGTGGGCGTAAAAAAAACGTTTTTTTCCCCAAACCCAAAGAAGAAAATTTTTCCTGTACATAATTTATATCAAAGGGTTTAAATTTAAAAGTTTTCTGCTTTTGCTCCCAAAATAACGCCCCTTTTAAAACCGCTAAAAGCTGAATTTTTGGCCAGCAATTTTTTTGCGCAATTTACCCCAAGGGGTTAACTAAGTATTTTTCTGCAGTTGTATAAAAAAAAAACTTTTTTTTTTAACGCCCAAAAAACATTTTGCTGTGATAATTCATATCCGAAGGTTAAAAATTTAAACGTTTTCACTGTTGTGCTCTGTAAAAAACATGTGTTTTTCAAAGTACAAAGCTGGTAATTTTTGGCAACTTATTTTTTTGGCAATTTAAAATCCAAGGGTTACTTTTAAGCGTTTTTTTGCTGTTGTGGTCAAAAGAAACATGCCTTTCAACCCCCAAAGAAGAAAAATTTTGGCTGTAGCATAATTTATGCCGAAGGTTTTAATTAAACCGTTTTCTTTTATATTCAGTAAAAATACAGTGTTTTTTAAAACCCCAAAACAATAAATTTTTCTGGCCCTTTTTGGACGCAATTTTTGTCCAAGGTTCCAGCTTGTTTGTGGGTTCTTTGGAGCAAATACAGGGTTTATCATATACGATATCTTCCCTTAAACAGAGTTGTAATTTTTGAAAAACAGTATGTCAGACAAGAGGTGGGAGGCTCTTTTCCCTGTGAGGGCAGTGGCACAAAAAATTCTGAAGCAGGCCGGGGCGCAGCTCAGTAACGGGACGTCGCAGCAGGGGTCACTCGGTGAGGCCAGAACTGCCGGTGTCATCTAGCGGCCGTGTGCTGACCAGCAACCCAAGGTTTCTTGATTGGTTGACTTGGTCACCCACTTCCTCCCAGATGACATCTTACAACCCCAGCCAAGAGTCGGTGGGAACGTTAGACACAATCCTTAGTTGGCATGGCCCGGGAGCGGGTCAGCAGCCCTCACCTGTTCCCACCCCTCCTCTGTCCCATCCGGTTCCCTCAGCCAGAGATCTACTATGTGGTCTGGGCTGAGTGCCACTATACAGCTAGGAAGAACAATTTGAGGAGGACAGTCAGCAGCTACTTGGCAGCGAAGAAATGAGGCAAATATCCCCAGCTTCTTGCAGTAGGCGGTAAAGTATAGATGTGGAGAGTGGCATGGGAGGTCATGTTGTGAGGGGTCAGCCTCTGCATACCAAGACCGGTGAGGAGGACAACATTGAAGATGAAACAATAATCGATGATGATGTAGCCGACCGCACTTGGGACCCGGGTGAAGCAAGGGCTTCAATCATCAGGAGAAAGGAGGCGTCACTTGCGCGTCAGGCAGCGGCGCAGCCAGCAAGTGGGTTGTGTGGCCGTGAATCAGCAGGGTAGCAGCAGTGTGAGGTCAGGAGCTAAGCGGCCACGGGGTAGAAAACCCGCTTCGCAGGTCCGAGAAAGTAGCGGCACAGGGGCTCAGCGAGGCAGCGGCGGTAGTAGTCACTCAGTGCAGAGCGTTGGCGGTAAAATCAGCTACTCGGTGGTGTGGCAGTTCTTTGCTAAGACACCGGAGGAGCCGAATATGGGTATATTTAGAATCTGTGGGCAGAAAGTGAAGTGTGGCCAGGGAGTTAACGTTGGCACCACGGCCCTGCGTCAACACATGCAGCGTCACCATCCGGTGGCCTGGTAGAAATGTGACTCAGATGTGATGATCCATCCTGCCACCGCAGCAGCAGCGGCCAGTGGCACGCATGCCATTGCAGCCAGTCAGGGCTCCACCACCTCTGCAGAAGGGAGCTGTTGTCTCTTTGCCATCATCTCCCGGTCCAGACGCTCCTGCTCCTTGCTACTCATGGCGCCAGCAGTCGTTCAACGAGGCGATTGCAAAGAGACAACATAATGCGTCCAACCATCCTAAGGGGCAGAAGCTGACCGTGCTCCTGTCCAAGTTGTTGGTACTGCAGTCCCTCCCTTTCCAAATGGTGGACTCTGCACCGTTCAGAGAATTAATCGCCTGTGCCGAACCGAGGTGGAGCGTTCCAAGCCGTAATTTTTTTTTCCAAAACGCAGTACCAGCCCTGCACAAATATGTAGAACAGAAAGGTGGGCCAGTCCTTGAGCTTATCGGTTTGTTCCAAGGTGCAACGGCAGCGGGACGTGTGGGAGCTGTAACAATGGTCAGGGCCAGTACATGTCCTTTACGGCCCACTGGGTGAATGTGCTTCCTGCCCAGTCACACCAACAACTTGGACAGGAGACGCTACTTTCTCCTCCACGTTGTCAAACTGCTGCTCTTGCGCCAATGTCCGCCTCCTCCACCACCACCACCATCTCAGTCTCCACAAGTACTGCTCCATCATACCACATGTGTAGGGCACAGTACTGTCACACAGTTCTACACCTGGCTTGCCTCGGCGAACGAAGTCACACAGGGGAAGAACTGCTCCGCGTCATGCAGCAAGAGATCAATGTGTGGCTTTCTCCGCGCCAACTGCAAATCGGAACCATGGTGATGGACAATGGGAGGAACATGGTGTCCGCGCTGCACCGAGGAGGGATAGTCAATGCACCCTGCATGGCGCACGTGTTCACTCTGGTTGCGAAAAGGTTCCTGAAGTCTTCGACCGATCTTCAGAAGATTCTGAAAATGGCCAGGAAACTGTGCATGCACTTCATCCATTCCTACAAAACCACGAACCTCTTCCTCAAGTTGCAGCTTCAGAACGGCCTCCCCCAAAACACGCTGATATGTTGGACCGAGTGCATGAACAGAGAAAGGCCATTAACGATTTTTTGATAATCCAGGCGGACAGTAGTACTCCCCTTTGTAACTTTGATGTCAGCCAGTGGCAGCTCATGCATGACACCTACCGGTTGCTGAGGCCATTCCAGGAGGCCACGTTATTTGTCAGTCGCCAGGACCACGGGATGAATAACGTCATTCCACTGCTTCATGTCCTGGAACAGATTCTGAAAAATCTGTCTGGGCAGGGGACTGGAGACGTGGAGACTACATCTCGTAGCCACATGAGTCCGGTGGGGACTGAACTAGAGGAGGAGGAGGAAATTGGAGCAGACGCATTGTCTGGTGAAATGAGTGGATTTTCTACCCAGTTGACGGGAGAGGAGGAGCAGGAGCTGCTGGAGGAGGTAGATTGAGATAAGGAAGACGAGGCAGATGACCCGCAAGCACCGTGGTAGTATACAGTGAAGATGGAGGCAGGGAATCCCTCAGAGTCACTTGTGCAGATGGCCCGCAGCATGCTGATTTGCCTGGCTAGTGACAGTCGAATAGTCACCATCCGGCAGAGGGATGACTTCTGGCTCTCCACCCTATTGGACCCTTGCTGCCGGTCCAAAATGGGAGCCTTTTTCCCAGCTAGGGAGTGGGAGGACAAACTCAAATACTACAGAGAAATCCTCCGTAGTCAGTTGGCCACTGTCCATGTGCGGCATCGTCCCTCCTCTGACAGGTCTGACCGGTTGGTTCCTCAGCGCTCACGTACTACTGCCGCGGCTGCGGTGGGAAGGTGGCGGGGTCGGAGCAGTACCAGCTCCATCAGCAGCAACCTAAGTCTGGAGTCACTGATGAACAGCTTCCTTCACCCGCCTAGTGAGGAGGGCAGTCGCCAGCAGCAGCAGCAGTAGGACCTGGAGCAGACCCTGAACCAACAGGTCGTGGCCTACTTGGACAGCACTCTGCCACCCCAGTTAGAAAATCTGCTGGACTACTGGGCAGCCAAACTGGATGTGTGGCCGCAACTTGCCGAGTTTGCAGTGGAGAAGCTGTCCTGCCCGGCCAGTAGTGTGGCATCAGAGCGGGTGTTCAGTGCGGCGGGGGCCATCGTTACCCCAACGAGAACCCGCTTGTCCATGGGAAATGTGGAACGACTGACCTTTGACAGGATGAATCGGGCGTGGATCGGCCAGGTTTTCCACACACCAAATCCTTAGGCGTCAGATTACATCAGCAATGACGCCTCACCCAAACTTTGAGAAATGAGTCTGGGTTCAAACTACCTGCCTCGGCCACTATTCTGATGCCGCCACCCGCCTGATGCCACACATCTGCTGACAGTTTCTCCATCTGCCTACCACCATCTTTACCAGGGACTGGTATAGCCACCCACCTCCACACTCTGTCAATGTGCCACTGTCTGACCTCATGCTGCTGCTGCTGTTGTTGCTGCAGCGGTCACCTCCACACCCTGTCATTGTGCCACTCTGTGGCCTACTCTTGTTTTTGCCACCTCCAGAATGTCATTGTGCCACTGCCTGACCTACTGCTGCTGCTGTGGCTGCTGCCGGGCCCTCCACGCTGTGTCATTGTGCAACTCTGTGGCCTACTCCTGTTTTTGCCACCTCCAGGGGGTGTCATTTTGCCACTTCCCACCTCATCCGCTGGGTTTTGGCTGCGTGCCGGGCCGCCCCCAAAACTGGGGTCAAAATTTTGCCACCCTTTTTCCCACTCCCGTTTTTCCCCCCTCCAGAAGTCATTGGTTTTAAAATATTGACCTCATGCGTGGGTGTGGCTTTTGCCCCTGAAACCCACCCCACTCTGCCCATTGATGCCAAATCTCTGACCTCATGTTGTTTCTGTGGCAGCTGCCATGCCCTCCACCCCTGTGTCAATTTTTGCCATTCTTTTCCCACTTCCCGTTTTTTTTTCCCCCCTCCAGGAAAACATTGTGCCCCTGTTGACCTCATGCTTTCTGCTGTGGGTGCTTCCGTGACCTCCCACTCTCGTCATTGGGGCCCACTCTGTGCCCACTCCTGTTTTTGCCCCCTTCCCAAAGGATTGTGCCACTTTCTGACCTCATGCTTGCTGCTGTGGCTGCTTTTCCCGGGGAAATTTTAAAACACTCTGTCTTTTGCCCCTCTCTGACCTCAAAGCTCCGCTGTTTGGGTCTGCCCGGGTTTCCCCTCCCAAACTGTGTCAAAAGGGGCCACTCTTGGCCTTAAAATCCCGTTTTTGCCACCTCCCGATAAAGTAATTTTTGCCCCCTGGGCTGACCTCATGTGCTTTCGTTTGTTCCCTGCCGGGGGACCTCCAAACTGGTTCATTGTGCCAACCTGTGGCCTACTCCTTTTTTTATGCCAAACCTTCCCAGAAAAAGTCATTGTGATCTCTGAAAACCCCATGCTGCTGCTGTTGCTGCCGTGCCCAAAACCCCACCTGTGTCCCTTGTGCCCCTTTTTTCTGTGGCCTCCTTTCCCGTTTTTGTTTCCCCCCGAAAGCATTGTGCCCCCCTCCTGACCTTATGCTGCTGGGTGTGGTTGCTGGGGTGAACCCCAAAACACCTCTGTCATTGTGCCCCCTCTCTGACCCAAAGCTGCTTAGGGGGCGGGTGCCTGCCCCCCCACACGGTGTTAAATTTTTCCACTTTGGGGGGTAAATCCTGTTTTTTGCCCCCCCCAAATGTATTGTGCCCCTCTCTGACCTCTGCTTCTGCTGTGGGGTCCTGTAAAGTCCTCCCAAAATGTGTTTATTTGGGCCCCCCCTGTGGGGCCCCATCCTATTTTTGGGCCCCCCCCGAAGGGTTTGTGTCATGTCTGACCTCATCGCGGGTACTGTGGCTGCTGCCGTGCCCTCCAACTGTGGCCTTTTTGCCACTCTGGGACTACTCCTGTTTTTTTTTCCACCTCCGAATTTTTCATTGGGGCCACTCTTTTGACCCATCCCTGCTGCTGCGTGGCTTTGCCCGGGGGCCAAAAACAAATCTCTCATTGGGGCCAATCCCCTTTACCTTTATGCTGCTGTGTGGGGTTTCTTTCCGGACCTACCCCACTCCCGGTTTATTGGCCCCTCTTTTGACCTCTTTTGGGGCCCGCTGTGGCTGCTTTTCCGTGCCCTCCACACCTTCTCATTGGGCCACCTGTAGGGCCATTCCCTGTTTTTTCCACCTTTCCAAAAAAGTCATTGTGCCCTTTTCTGAAACCCCATGCTACCTGCCCGTGGCTGCTGGGTTTCCCTCCACCCCTGTGTCATTAGCCCCCTCTGTGGTGTCCTTCTTTTTGTCATTTTTTTTTCCCCGGGAAATTTATTGGCCACTCTCTGACCTTTATGCTGCTGCGTGGTTGCTGCCATGACCCCCCCACACTCTGTCATTTTTGCCACTCCTCGACCTCATCTGTGCTGGGTGCTTTCCCCTGCCCCCCCCACACTGGGGTCATTGGGGCCCTCTGTGGCCCTACTCCCCCTTTTTTTTCCACCTCCAGAATGTCTATTTTTCCACTCTCTGCCCATTGCTGCTGCTGTGGGTCTGCAAAGCCTCCAAACTGTTTCAAATTTTGCCACCTGTGGCCCCCCCCCTATTTTTTGCTACCTCCGAAAGTCATTGTCCACTGTTTTAACCCCATGATGGGTGCTGTGGCCCGCTTCCGTTTCACTCCACACTCTGTCATTTGCCACTCTGTGGCCTACCCCGTTTTTGCCACCCCAGAATTATTGGCCCCTTTTGGGCCTCATGCTGTGCTGTTGGGTGCTGCCGTGACCCACCACTCTGTCCCTTGTGGCCCCTCCTGCCTCCCTTCCCGCTGCTGTGGCGCCCGCCCCTGACCCCACACTCGTCATTGTGCCCCCTCTGTGGGCCCCTTTCTCCTGTTTTGCCACCTCCAGAAAAGTCATTGTGCCACTGTCTGACCTCATGTGCTGCTGTGGGTGCTGCAGTGGGGCCTCCCCCCTCTTCCTTTTTGCCACTTAGTGGCCTACCCGGTTTTTTTTACCCCCTCCAGAATGCAAATTTGCCACACTCTGACCTCAAAGCTGCTGCTATGGCTGCTGCCCGTACCTACACACTCTGTCATTGTGCCCCCTGTCTGACCCCCAAAGCTGCTGCTTTTGGCTGCTGGGCCCTGCCCCTCCACACTGTGTCAATTTTGCCCCTCCGTGGCCCAATTCCCAATTTTGCCACCTCCAGAATTTTCATTTTGGGCCCCTTCTGACCCCAGCTGGGCCCCGGGGGTCCTTTCTATGTCCTCCCAAAAGGTGTTCCTTTTTGCCATCTGTGGCCAAATCCTATTTTTGCCACCTTGAAAAGTCCCCTTGTTTCACTGTCTGACCCATGCCCGCTACTGTTTTGGGTGCTGCCCTTTCCCCCCCACACTGTGTCTTTTTTTCCACTCTGCGGGCCCACTCCCGTTTTTGCCACCTTTCCCGAATTCATTTGGGCCCCTTTTCTTTACCTAAAAAGCTGCTGCGTGGCTGCTGCCGTGACCTTTCACACTCTTTTCATTTGCCCCCTCTCGACCTCATGTGCTGCTGTGGCTGGCCCCTGACCTACCACTCTTTTCCAAATTTTGCCCCTCCCCCCACCTCCAAGGGGTTTCGCTTTTGGTTCTTTTCCCAAACGTGACCCCCACACCTTTTCATTGTGCCACTCTCCCCGACCCATGGGGCTGCTGTGGCTGCCCCGGGCCGTGCCTAAAATCTGTCAATTTTTTTTGCCACTCTCTGACCTCATGCGCTGCTGTTTGGGTGCGCCGTGCCCTCCACCCCTGCATTGTGCCCTCCTGTAGCCTACTCCTTTTTTTTTTTCCCCCTCCCGAATGTCATTGTGCCACCCGTAGACCTTTATGCTTCGCTGTGGCCCGCTGCCCCCTTTCCCTACAAACTGTGTCCCTTGAGCCCACTCGGGGGTGGTTTCCTTCTGTTTTTTTTCATTCCAAAAGTCATTTTGCCACTTTGACCTCATCGCGCTTGGTTGCTGCCATGACCAACCACACCTGGGCATTGTGCCACTCTCTGACCTCATCTTTCTGCCCTTTGGGGTGCTGCCGTGCCCCCCCACACTGTGTCATTGTGCCCCCTCTGTGGCCTACTCCGTTTTTGCCACCCCCAGAATGTCATTTCCACTCCTGACCTCATTCGCTGCTGTGGCTCCTGCCTTTCCTCCAAAAATTATCATTGTGCCCCTCTGTGGCCTATCCCATTTTTGCTACCCCAGAATGTCATTTTGCCCCGCAAACCCCTTTCGTGCGTGGCCTTCCCGGCATCCCACTGTGTCTTTTTGCCCTCTGTGGCCTCCCGTTTTTTTGCCACCTCCAAATGTCATTGTGCCCTCTCTACCCATGTGCTGCGTGGCTGCTGTGGACCTACACATCTGTCTTGTGCCACTCCGACCTCATGTGCTGCTGTGGCTGCTGCCGTACCCCCCCACTCTGTCATTGTCACTCCCGTTTCCCACTCCTGTTTTGCCACCCCCCAAATGTCATTGGGGGCATGTCCGACCTCATGCTGCTGCTGTGGCTGCTGAGTGACCTCCACCCTCTGTCATTGTTCCATTAGTGGCCTACCCTGTTTTTTGCCACCTCCAGAATGCATTGTGCCATCTTGACCCCATGCTGCTGCTTGGTTCTGCCCTGCCACAATTGTTGTGACGCTTACCCTGCGCGCTGTGGTTGCCCCGTGCCCTCCCCACTGTGTCATTGTCCCTCTGTGGCTACTCCTATTTTTCCACCTCCACAATTTCAAATTTGCCCCCTCCTTACCCATCTGCGCTGTGGCTCCCGCCATGTCCCCCAAACTGTGTCTTGTTTCCACCCGTGGGCCTACCCGTTTTTTTTCCACCTTTCCAGAATGTCATTGTGCCCTCTCTGACCCCCATGCGCTGCTTTGGGGGCTGCTGCCGGGGGACCCCAAACCATCGTCATTGTGCCACTCTCTACCTCTGCTCTGCTGTGGCTGTGCCGGACCTCCACACCTGTCATTGTTTTCACTCGGGCCTACTCCTGTTTTTGCCACCTCCAGAAGTCATTGGCCACGTTTAACCCCCAGCTTGCAGCTGTGGGGGGCCGCGTGACCTCCACCCTCTTCCCCTTGTGCCCTCTCGACCTCATGCTGCTGCCCCCCTTCTGCCTTTTCCCTCCACACTGTGTCATTTCCACTCTGTGGCCTACTCATGTTTTTGCCCCCCTCCAGAATGTCAGTGCCACCTCTGACCTCAGCCCCCTGCTGTGGCTGCTGCCGTTTACCCCACCTCTGTCAATTGGGCCCCTGTGGCCTCCCTTTTTTTTGTCACCCCCAGAAATTTTTGTGCCATCTCTGACCTCATGCTGGTGTGGTTGCTCCAACCAACCACTCTTCATTTATCTCTGACCCATCTGCGTGTGGCTACTCGTGCCCTCCACACTGTGTCTTGTGGCACTCTTTCCTACCCCAAATTTTTTTCCCCCTCCAGAATGTTTTGTGGCCACCCCAAACCCACGCGCTTGGGTCCCGATGTCCTCCAAACTTGGGGATTGTGCCCAAACCCTGGGCCCTATCCTATTTTTGCCCCCCCAAAATGTCAAAGGGGGCCACTTCCCCCCTGACCTCATGTGGTGTGGCTGCTTTCCGTGCCCTCCACACCTGTCATTGTGCCATCTGTGGGCCCACCCTGTTTTTGCCACCTTTCCCGAAAGTCATTTTTCCACTCTCTGACCTCATGCTGCTGTGTGGGTGCTGCCCTGACCTACACACTCTGTCATTGTCAACTTTGACCTCATGCGCTGCTGTGGCTGCTGCCGTGATCTCCACACTCTGTCATTGTGCCCCTCTGTGGCCTACTTTTTTTTTGCCCCCTCCAGAATGTCATTGTGCACTGTCTGACCTCATGCTGCTGGTGGCTCTGCGTGACCCCACCCTCTGTCATTTGCCACTGTCTGACCTCATGCTGCTGCTGTGGCTTCGCCGTGCCCTCCCACTGTGTCATTGTGCCACCTTGGCCTACTCCTGTTTTTGCCCCCTCCAGAATGTCATTGTGCCACTGTCTGACCTCAAAGCTGCTGCTGTGGCTGTGGGCCCTGCCTCCACACTTTTCATTGTGCCATCTGTGGCTTACTCCTGTTTTTGCCACCTCCAGAAGTCATTGTGCCCTGTCTGACCCATGTGCCGTGGCGCTGCATACCTCCACCCTCTACATTGTGCCCTCTCTAACCATGCTCTGCTGTGGCCCCTTTTGCTGTGCCCTCCCCATGTGCATTGTGCCACTCTGTGGCCTCCTTCTTTTTTGTCACCCCCAGAAAATCATTGTGCCACTTTGACCTCATGCTGCTGGTGGTTGCTCCCCTGACCAACACACTCTTTCATTGTGCCCAAATCTCTATCTCATGCTGCTGCTGTGGCTGCTGCCCGTGCCCTCCCACTGGTCATTTTGCCACTCTGTGGCCTACTCCCGTTTTTGCCACCTCCAAATGTCATTGTGCCACTCTCTGCCCCACTGGGTGCTGTGGGGCGCCAAGACCTACACACTCTGTCATTTTGGCCCCTCTCTGACCTCATGCTGCAGCTGTGGCTACTGCTGCCGTGCCCTCCACACTGTTTAATGTGCCACTCTGTGGCCTATCCTGTTTTCTCCCCCCTCCAGAATGTCATTGTGCCACTGTCGACCCATGTGCGCTGTTTGCTCCGCCTTTTAACCCCCAAACTGTGTCATTTGCCCCCTCCGTGGCCTATCCTGTTTTTTCCACCCCCAGAATGTCATTGGCCCCTGCTGACCCCATGCCGGGGTGCTGTGGCTGCTGCCGTGCCCCCCAACTGTGTCATTGGGGCCCCTCTGTACCTACTCCTGTTTTTGCCACCTCCCGAATGTCATTTGGGGGGGGGG
>JAODAL010075374.1:0-14020 GCA_025379985.1 Phyllomedusa bahiana
GTTTTTTCCCCCCCTTGTGACAGCAAAGGAGCTTGCTTATCTTTGTAGCCTTTTGCTATTCTATGTAGACCCCGCCATCACCAATACCCCTCTAACAGGTTCAGCGAGGTAAAGCAGACCTGAAAAGTCAGTCACTGCTGTGTAAATATTGAACAGGAAATGAAAACCTGAAACTGTAGAGCCATGCACATCCTGAAAAGGAAGTGGGAGACTAAGGCTGTAGAACCGCCCACAGCCTGAACAGAATGCGGGAGCATGAATCTGTAGAACCACCCACACCCTGAACATGAAGTGGGAGCCTGAAGCTGTAGAACTGCCCAAAATTGGACCCTACAGTCTGAATAGGAAGAAAAAACCTGAAGCTGTAGAACCACCCACAGCCTGAACAGAATGCGGGAGTATGAATCTGTAGAACCACACACACCCTGAACATACAGTGGGAACCTGAAGCCATAGAACTGCCCACAGCCTGAACAAAAAATGGGACCCCACAGTCTGAACAGGAAGTAAAAACCTGAATCTGTAGAACCACCCACAGCCTGAATAGAATGTGAGAGCATGAATCTGTAGCACCGGCTACAGCCTGAACAAAGAAGTGGAAGCCTGAAGCTATAGAACCACTCACAACCTGAACAGGAAGTGTAACCCTAAAGCTGGCTATGAAGAGCAGGCTTTGTGAAACAGCCAGATAAGAATACCCCTTTAAATTGCACTTACTGGATTATGGTAGACAGGCCACTGATCCTGGAATTTGTTCTGATTGCCACTTGAAACCAGGGAGGATTTTTAGAATAAGTTGATTTAGTTGGACATATGGCTTTCTTTAATCTCACTATGTTGCTATCATTACACACCAATGACTAAAAAATTTTAAAACAATTCTTTAAAGGAAATTCTCGATGACCTCTATTAAACCTGCCAATTTATGACCATAAACAACAATATAAATATAGCAGCACCATGATTACCATCCAGTAATATTATCTGCACATCCAATCTTAATATATAATCTCATTTAAAATTACATTTTAAGTAACATCTAATCTCCAGTAGCTTTTTCCGCTTGTTCCTCTCATAGCACGAAATGTTGTCACTTCAAATTAGTTTCAGAAAAACTAATCATTAGGAGCATAGCCAGAATGCATTGACCTGCCTAACAATGTAGATTAGGGAGTTACTGAGGCTTTGAGTATTCTGTCACTCAATATTGTATCACAAAATCCTATCATTCTCCACCATCTAAAGCGTTATGATCATTCAGGTATATGATTGGAATTTGATAATAATTCTTTCTTGAAGCATGAATGTCATTGCTGAAAAAACACAAAGGATATTGGAAAATTAATAGCAGTGCCAGGGAGACGGAGTCATCAGTAATTTTTGAAGAGCTACTCAAAGATTGGGCAGAAGACGAGGAATTCATTCTACCCACCAGCATTTTCTTTAAAGTGACGCGGATCCCATAGGGTTAAACCACCATCAACAAGAAACAAGATTAAAACCTACCAACCCGTATTACAAGTCACATCGTATTCTGAATTCTGAGCAAGGTGTTTGAGTTTATCAAAAGGGAATGGTTTTTTTTAGGTTCCCAATCTAAACATGGCATAAGGGGCGCCCTCAATTTTTTTCTGTTTGTGCCGTAATAGGGGGAAAGGAATTGAGCATGATGGAAATGATTCTTACTCTTCTCTCTGATGTCGAAAAAAATATCCAAATGGCCCAATGGGAGAGTTAGAGAACGGATATTACCAAGTTGTTCCAAAGCTTGAGTTCTGTCTTTTGTTAAATCTTACTCAATGCCAAAAAGTGTAATTTTGCCCGATTTTAAAGGGGTTGTATCATTTCATTAAATGGTCTTCAGAATAAGGGGACAGTGAAAAAAAAGCAACTTTTCAAGATGTCATTTGCAAAACTGTCTTGTTTCACGTCTCCCTTTTTTTGTTTTTTTTGAAACACGTTCCCCATGCAGGTGGGATCCCACCCTTTCATTTATTGGGTGCCGGGTCTACTAATTTACATTCTTCGGCCCCCCTCTACATGAAGCTTGCATTCCCGCCCCCTCTCACTCAGATAAGGGGCCGCACAATTTCACTCTATACAGCCCCAGCTCCACATGAACGTGCTGCTTCTACAATCAAAAACAGCATAATTGTGCCTCGGTGCCTAATGCTCCTTGTGAAGGGGCCGGCAACAATTTCTCTCTATACAGCCACCAGCTCCCCAGTGACACTGCAGCGCTTCCACAAACCGAAAATGCAAAATTGTGCCTCGGTGCCAAAATGCTCCGCGTGTAAGGGGCCGGCAACAATTTCACTCTATAACAAGTTTAGTAATGCCTCTTAAAAGTGCCTCAGTGCCTTGTGTAAACATAGAAGGGAGATGGATTTGTGCTGTGGATGAGTTAATAGAAGACTGGATTCAACTGTAACAAACCTCCAACTGTGAGAGAAGAAGAGATTAGTGCTCTGAGTTCATAGAAGACTGTCTAGACTGAATGCAGCTCTTAAAAAATAAGACTGTATAGGGAGAGGAACGACACAGTGACATGTGGACTCTGAGAGGGGGGGAACACACTGACTCGGGAGCAGGCATGAACAGTGAAGGGGGGGATGATGTCATCCCCCTTCAGTTAAGAAACACCCAGCTTGGAGGAGAAGAAACGTCCCTGGATTTCAGGAACTGAGAAAATCAAGCTTCAAGAAAACAGCTGAACTGATGAAGCGATACATCCCCTTTGAGTCCACATAACGCTGAAATATACCAGTCATTATTGTGAGATATATATATGTAGACTTCTCTCTTTTTTATTACATATATCTTGTGCCACTCGCAGACCTATAATATTTAGCTTTCGAACATAGATAGAACTAGAGGTGGTAAGCGAGCAAGAAGGGGCGTAGGAAGTGGAGATCGAGGTATGAGACAAGGCACTCCTTCCAATGCTCTGGATAGGGATAGGTTCCGGGTGGGGTCGCCCTTATTGGGGCGAGGACCCTACATGTCTGTGGTTTAGGTTAGGGTTTTTTCTAGTTGTTTGGAGGGTCTTAGTAGGGTAAGTGTAGTTTTTTATATATTTATATTTAAAATAAAAGTTATTTTTTATGTATTTAGCTGCTAAGTGATGTCTATAGGGTGTTTTTTTCAGTGCTCTGGACAACACACAAGTGAGCACATCGTCAGTCGCAGGACCGTCAGGCCCGTCATCGCTTGCTCAGTTTCCTGCACGTCTCTTTACTGAACAGCGTCGCCAATCTGTTCTACCAGATGCCAAAGAGAATGATTCTGTCTGCTGTGACACCCAATTGCTGATGCCTTCAGAGGAGGAGAAGGAAGCTGGTTCGTCAGCAGAAATATTGAGTGGTCAGCAATGCCTCGCAGTACCTATGGCCCATAGAAGCTGCTATCACTGCACCTCCTATAGCTACACCCCTGCTTGCAAGCTGTCCTCATCTTTTCCGTTAGCCATATGGTTAAACCACTATCAACAAGAAACAAGATTAAAATCTACTAACCCGTGTTACAAGTCACATCGGACTCTGAATTCTGAGAAAGGGTGTTTTGTTTTTAAAAAGGGGAATTTTTTTTTAGGTTCCCAATCTAAACGTGGCAGAAGGGGCGCCCTCAATTTTTTTCTGTTTGTGCCGTAATAGGGGGAAAGGAAATAGCTTTTGGGAAAATGATTTTTTACTCTCTCTCTGACCGAAAAAAATTCCAAAAGGGGCCCAAATGGAAGCGTTAGAGAATGGATATTACCAAGTTGTTCCAAAGCTTGAAATCTGTCTGTTGTTAAATCTTACTTAACGGCAAAAAGTGCAATTTTGCCAGATTTTAAGTCCACATAATGGAAAAAAACAGTGCAATATATATATAATATATATAAATATATATATATATATACACACTTTTCTTTTTTTTTATTACCATACAGTCATATGAAAAAGTTTGGACCCCTAATAAACTTAATAATTTTTGTTCAAATATTTTGGGTTTTGCAAAAGCCCTTTTCAATTTGATATACTAAAAACTGATGGACCCAGAATATTTCGGATTTAAAAGAGGTTTTTTACTAACACAAAATGTGCAATATTAGTTATTAGATATAAACAAATTGAAATGGGTTTGGGAAAAACCCAAATATTTAAACTAAAAATATTTAGATTAATAGGGTGCCCCCAAATTTTTTTATAACTGAATCTTTTCCATGTGCGAGGTATAATATTTTAGCTTTTGAAATGGTGAGGGAAATAGAGGTGGTAACGAGCAAGGGGGGGCGAGGAATGGGGATAGAGGACGAACAAGGCACTCCTTGCAGTGCTCCCCGGGCAACACACAAATGAGCCCATCATCAGACGCAGGACCGCCAGGCCTGTTATTGCTTGATCAGTTCTCAGTGCGTCTCTTTACTAAACAGCATTGCCAATCTGTTCTAACCCGAGGCCCAAAAAGGATATTTTTTCTGCTGTGAGCCCAATTGCTGATGCTCCAGAGGAGGGGGAAAGGAACTGGCATCGCAAAAATTGATGGGCAGCAATGCCTCACAGTGACTGTGGCCCGTAGAAGCTGCTACCGCTGCACCTCCTGTAGCTACACCCCTGCTTGCATGCGGTCCTCACCTTTTCTGTTAGCCATATGGTTAAACCACCATCAACAAGAAACAACAACCCCACATCGGACTCTGAATTCTGAGCAAGGTGTTTGAGTTTATCAAAGGGGATTTTTTTTAGGTTCCCAATCTAAACGTGGCAGAAGGGACAAAATAGGGGTAAAGGAAATGAGCATGATGGAAATGATTCTTATTCTTCTCTCTGATGTCGAAAAAAATATCCGAATGGCCCAATGGGAGAGTTAGAGAATGGATATCACCAAGTTGTTAAAAAGCTTGTTTTCGACAAAACTTTAAGTGGAAATGTATCTGAAATAAGATATTATTATTATTATTAATTTATTTTAAAGCACCCTTAATTCCAGAGCGCTATACAGTCAAGGGGGTTTATATACATGATATAGGTCAAACAAGTACAATGATGACAATATGTGACTAAGAACTGGTACAAACGGAAAGAGGACCCTGTCCATGAAGGCTTACAATCTACAAGGAAGGAGGAAAGAGACAGGGTTATTGTACTGTAGGTTATAGACTGCTAAGCAGATGGGTTTTCAGGTTGCTTTTGAAGCTGGAGAGAGTTGAGGAGAGTCTGATGTGTTGGGGCAGTGAGTTCCAGAGTGTGGGGGAAGCACAGGAGAAGTCTTGGAGACGGTTGTGTGAGGAGCTGATAAGAGGAGAGATATCTGGAGATTAGGGCAGAGGTATGGAGGGGAGAGGTTATAAGCTAAGGTTACGTAGTTAGTACGGTTGAAAAAAAACACGTGTCCATCAAGTTTAACCAAGGGTGGGTAAAATGTGGGTGAAGGGAGGGAGGCAAGGATTTTAAGCCCAGCCTCACCACTGGTGAAGGCCCTGAAACCCACAAGTTAAGAACCAATCTTCTCCAGGGGAGACCCCATCTCTGACCCCAGAGCCAGGTTATAAGATATAAGCTGTTACGTACGTCAATACGGAAAGTAAAACGTACTCATCGCATAATCGCAAAATTGCGATGTCCGTCGCACTATTGCTATGGTATAACATATGGATATAGGGTAGCAATACGTTGGGTGTTTTGGAAGCACACATTGATCAGCGCTTACTTCCAAAGCATGGGGGCTGGTGGCCAGTAGGTCCCATTCACATGCATTGTCAGCGGCGTGTAAGCGCTGCGAACAATTGACATGTCACTTATTTCCCCATACATATGATACGATCGTATTGTACGCCCAGGAAGATAAGGCGTAATTCATGGCTCTCTATGAGAGCTATGAATTACCATAATTGTGGTGCGCATTTCGCCGCGTACAAAGCGCAATACGCGACAAAATGTGCCCCCAAATATGTGGCAAAATAAGCCATGTGAACATACCCTTACAGTCAAAAATGAGTTCCATTCATGGCTATGTGGTTGAGGTTGTGGATGTAGATATAGATCCACATTAACCTCTTAAAGGGGTTTTGCCACAATCCCACCTCATATCTCCTGCATCCAGCTCTTAAGCTCTGTGTGCTCAGAAGGGGGCGTGTGATTTGTTTGAATTGCATATCATGTGACCCAGCAGGATGAAATCACCAGACCTTTCCTCTTTGTAGTCAAAGAAAGGTCTGTTTATGTATAGAGTTGTGAGTAACTACAATGTAGCCCAGAGGTAAAGTTTTTGCCTCATAGCACAAGTGTCATAGGTTCAAATTCATACAGGAACTAAACCTGTAGAATTTTTTTTTCTCTTTGTCAATGGACAGACATCATTGAGGTTTCATTTGTGTATTTATTTGCACTATTTGACAAATTACCAAGGAGAACAGCACCTGGCTTTGAACATGCAATAGCTGTCCAAGAGGAGAGGTGGAACAGGTAGACTAAATTGCAAGTGGTTTACGTGAGCCTGATTTATCATTTCGAAGCTAGCAAGCACTAAATCTATGACCCGCAGTAGAACAGGTTCATGAATTCAGGCGCATTCAACACTGCATGCAAAAAAATTGTCGCCTGGTTGCCAAAATACATACATGTTGCCCATCGTTTGAGTTTACACAGAAATGACTGCAGAATCTTAAAAAAATATTGAGAGCGTGAAAATAAAAAAAGTGTACTCTTGCATTTCTTTTTTCATTTTTTTACACCATTTATGTTTGACGCTGAAAAACATGTTACATGAATTCTACAAGTTATTATGGTCATGGGGGATTCCAAATTTAAGTAGTTTTTTTTGTTGTTTTTTTTTTCGCAATGGATGCAAAATATTATTTTTAATTAAATATTTATTTCTATTTTATTTATTTTTTCGACGTTTTCTTATTTACTTTTTTCAATCCCATTGCCCACTTTTTTTTACAATTAGTAATGCATTGGCATACCCCTGCATACTCCTGTATGCTAATACATTACACCCTGTCAGGGCAACACTCAGTGTGCTCTGATAGCAGGCTTACTATACAGAGAGTTCTGGGAAAACTCTAGAGGCAACAAATATGAAAGGGTCTTGTCAGCCTGAAAAATGGCGCAGCTCCGTTCGTTATATTTTTAATCAGACACATTCCAATATTAGGCGCATTACAGAGCACCTGTGGCACTTTGTAATACGCCTGAGATCGGGGGGGGAGGGGCGCGCTGGAGGCGGGTCATGCGAAAACCGTATGAAGCTATATCTTGATAGCTTCAGTACGGCACATCCAGGTGCATTACTGCTGGGACAGGTAGAGCACTTTAAAAGTGGTTTACCTGAGCCTGAAGTGTCGCTTTGTAGCTAGAAAGCGCTAAATCTATGAGCCGCAGTAGAACAGGTTAATAGATTCAGGAACAATCTACGCTACTAATGCGCGCAAAAAAATGGCGCCTGAACACCAAAATAAATACATGTCGCCCGAGGTCTAAGGGCTAACTGTCCAGACATTGGGAATCCTGAGGACCTGGTGGAGCAGGGGAGTCAAAGGTTAATATAATGCGATCCACAAAAACATAGGTAGGACAGCGCACACCGAGTGGTTCAAATTCCAATAAAATCAATATTTATTAGTTATGAAAACTAAAAAACCCAATGGAGGCATAAGTGAAGGAAAAAATAGACAAAACACCTCGATGCAAGTCTAACGCGTTTCGGGCATATCTTGCCCTTAGTCGTAGCCAAATCAAAGGGTTAAACAGTGGGGATCAAAGGCTTCCCCTGGTCTCTGCCGTTCACAGAGCCCGGTCTAGGAACTGTTAACTGCAGCTCCATTGAGGCGCTGGGTGCCGCAAACCCCCTCTGTAGGCAGTGATGTCTTTTGATGTCACAACCGACACATGATCCACGTGGAATCAAAACAGAGTGGGCACTCCAATGGTGGTTAGAACCACACAGCAAATTTCAATGTGTTTTCTGCATGGAATCCAACTAAAGACTGCACCAAAGCATGGTTGATGTTTTTTGAAGACTGACCACAGAAAATACATGTTGTAGTTCATTTTCTATTGAGGTCAATGGACAAGGTTTTACTTTGTGTTTTAGACGAGTATTTCAATTCGGAATCCACGTGGATCGTGACTTGAAATTCTGATTGTGTGGACAGAGCCTTAGGGGAAGGGAAAGGTAGAACTTTCACCCAGACCCTGGTGTCTAAGGGGTCCAGAAGGTCCTCGCTGGTCACATAGCTCAACTTTTTCCCTGCTTTTCAATGGCTTTGTTTGTGATTTCACAGCAGAGAACATGAAAGTCATTATAGGACAGTCAAGCTACGTTCTGCTACATCCGTAAGATGCAGTGTTATAAATGTCAGTGTCAGGAGGACTTCTGTGACACATTTTACACTGGGGACAAAAAAGTTTCTACAAATTCTTCTACTATAAAAATAATAAAAATAAAACTTGTGATTCAGAAAGTAAATCTGTTTCTCATTCTGTATTCATTTATATAGCGACGTTATATTCCACAGCGCTGTGCAGAGATTATCATCAATCGCATTGGTCCCTCTCCCATTGGGGCTCACAATCTAAATTCCAGATAACCTGTATGTTTTTGGAGTGTGGAAGAAAAGGGAGTACTTGGAGGAAAGCTCCACAAATATGGGTACTTGTAGAATGCAGATGTTGTATTTGGTAGAATGTGAACCCAGGACCCATAAGCAAGAATGCTAATCAATGAGCCACTGTGCTGCAGTGTGCTAACCACTTTAGTCCCATAGTGGCATGTGGTGACACTACCAGCTCTCTGGGGCCCCATAAGCCGTAGGGCTAGCAGAGGTGCAGTGATATCCGTCTGCTCCAGGGTCCATGAACATTTGGGTTAGCAGAGGTGCAGTGACATCCGTCTGCTCCAGGGCCCAATACACAGTAGGGTTAGCAGAGGTGCAGTGACATCCGTCTGCTCCAGGCCCCATACACAGTAGGGTTAGCAGAGGTGCAGTGACATCCGTCTGCTCCGGGGCCCAAACACAGGAGGGTTAGCAGAGGTGCATTGACGTCCGTCTGCTCCTGGGCCCCATACACAGTAGGGTTAGCAGAGGTGCAGTGCCCATACGTCTGCTCTAGGCCCCCATACAAAAGTAGGGTTAGCAGAGGTGCATTGACATCGCCCTGCTCAGGGTCCCATATACAGTAGGGTTAACAGAGATGCAGTGATATCCATCTGCTCCAGGGCCCCATACATAGTAGGGTTAGCAACGATGCAGTGACCTCTGTCTGCTCCAGGACCCCATGCACAGTAGGGTTAGCAGAGGAGCAGTGACATCGGTATGCTCCGGGGCTCCTTACACAGTAAGGTTAGCAGAGATGCAGTGATATCCGTCTGCTCCGGGGCCCTATACACAGTAGGGTTTGCAGAGTTGCAGTGACATCTGTCTGCTCCAGGGCCCCATACACAGTAGGGTTAGCAGAGGCGCAGTGACCACTGTCTGGTCTGGGCCCCATACACAGTAGGTGTCAGGGCTGGGCAGCGCTCGGTTTGCAGGGAGCAATGTTCTGCAGCATCTGATCAGCGACCCCACCCTGATACACATTCTGCTGGCAGCTCTGTGAGTGACAGAGACCCATCCACTCCGGACAGGGGGCCTGTCGCACCAGCCAATGGGAGGACCTGGAGGCCGCTCCAATCATCTGCAGGGGTGGTATCCGGGAAAGACATTTAAACTCCCTGCTAGCTGAGTGCTGCGCCTGTGATTCTCCTGGCTGCCTGAGCTCTTGTTTTGTATTTTGTATTTGCTTCTCTGTGTACCTGACCCCGGCTTGTTCTCCTGACCCCGGCTTGTCTTCTGATTTTGTATCTCGCTCACGTTCGTGTTTGACCTCGGTTTGTTTAAGTTTATCCCTCTTGTTCGCATTTGTGGCTTGGCGTTTCTGATTTAGTATTGACCCGGACTGTCTGACTATTCTTCCTCCTGACGGCCCCCCGCACTTTAGCAGCACAGGGACTGTCGCCCAGTTGCCATCTGCTGCCTAGGGCAGCACGTCAAGTAGGCAGGGACAGTGGGCTGGGTTCCAGTCAGGGCTCACTGTACCTCCCTTGACGTCAGTAGGGTTAGCAGAGGTGCAGTAACATCTGTCTGCTCAGGGGCCTCATACACAGTAGGGTTAGCAGAGGTGCAGTGACATCCGTCTGCTCCGGGGCCCCATACTCAGTAGGGTTAGCAGAGTTGCAGTGACATCCATCTGCTCCGTGGCCACATACACAGTCGGGTTAGCAGAGGTGCAGTGACATCCGTCTGCTCCTGGGGCCCCGTACACAGTAGGCTTAGCAGAGGTGCAGTGACATCCGTCTGCTCCGTGGCCACATACTCTAACACCTTGTGGATGTTTCCCGTTGTGTGATTTGAACCCAGGAACCCAGAACTGCAGGGCAATAATGCTGACCACTAAGCCACCATGCTGTACTGTGCTAACCACTGAGCCATCTTGCTGCACTATTCTAACCACTGAGCCACCGTGCTGCACTGTACTAAACACTAAACCACTGTGTCAATGTGCAGCACCACATCGCTAATCTACTGTGCAAAGCACTGAGCCCCTGTACTGTACCGTACTTGCCACTGAGCCACCATGCTGCACTGTGCTAAACACTGAGCAACTCTGCCACCGTGCAACTCCATATCTCTTATCTCTTTTGATAATAGGCACTGTACTGTACCTTGATTTCCACCGTGCCACCATGCTGCTCTGTGCTTAACACTGAGCCACTGTGCCACCATGCAACACCATACTGCTATGCTACCGTGCTAATAGAAAAACAATGCCCATAATGCTCCAGATAAACAAACAGGGAATGAAAAACATAAAAAATCAACGCATACGAAGTACGTTTCTTGCTTGATGTCTCACCACATTGAAGCGGACGGCAGGATTCTCTTTGTTCAATGGTCAATGTTTCTTTGTATCTTGAATAGAATGCACTGAACATAACAAAAACTGCAATTTTTCTTTAAATTGACTTCATACAATCCTGTTTATACCTGATCCTCTCTCTAGCAGCCAAATTATTTCTGTCACAATAAACATTCTCCCCTTTTACACGCAAGACCTTGTTGTTGTTTTTTTTTTTTTTTTTAATTTAAAAAAAAATAAGCTGTTTCATCTTCGCGATTCACACGGGAGTTTAAAATGTCTCTTTCTATCCAAGAAAATCAAGTTATTATAGAGTAAGCATAGAACAAATTGTATATGCATTAAAAATACCTGAGATGTCTCTTATTCGAGGACAAAATATTCTTCATGAAATAGGATTAGGTTGAAAAAACAAAAAAACTTCCTTCCCAAGACAGAAAATTATATAAGAAAAAATTAAAAAAGTGCAAAAAGAATAGAAGAAAAAAAATTCTAATCTTCAGATTAAGGAACAATCAAAAGATTCTGCTGGTCTGAATTTTTTTCCCATCCGGCACGTGGTGGAGCAGTAACGCACTCCCAACGTGATGGCCTCCATTTCACCGCGCACGTTCCCATCTGTTAATAAACCATTGGACTTAATCTGCTTTAGAACTGGGACAGATTGGGCAGTCTGGGCTGTTATGTGCAGAACGGCCATCCACCTCGAATGAAAGCTATTACAGACTAAATAAAGCTAATACCGGGAATTCTTTCATCACCAAAAAACAATTCTGAAATGGCCACAAAAAAAGAAAAAAATGCAGTTAAAGTGCTGAAATCACACAAAGCAGCGGCTGGAAACAGCAGGGAACTTTATTACTGCCTTTGAGCTATTTCTGTAGATTGGGAGATTTGCTCTTTGAATTATATTTTATGACGCCGCTTTTTTTTCCCCTTTTTATTATGAGAAAAAATGTTAATATTTGGTCAGAATTCAAACATTGCAAATAAAAATTTTGAAATTTTTGACTGCTCAATAAATAAGGCGCGAACGGTTTTGAATACTTTTTAATTGGGTAAATTGCTGTGCTCTACAGTCGCCATCCAGAGAGACAGAAATAAATCACAACTTTCTTCCTCTCTATTACTTTTTCCTCTTCTTTTGCTCCATCTTGCCCAGTATATATATATATATATATTTTTTTTTTTTTTTTTTTTCTTATTAACCTCGAATCAAACCTTCCAGGCATTATTTATTGAAAGCTTTACCTTTACCTGTGTATAGTGCTTCTGAAAGCTCCGGATTTTATATAGCGGCTGTAACAGAGACTTATGGAGTCGGTGGCATCCTGTCGTTGTTTTCTAAGGACGTGTTTTTATAGAGACGGTAAAAGTTTTCTCAAGCTATGACCGCGGCAATACAATAGGGCTGAGACTGTTGTCAAGTTTATGCTTTATGTCTGGTTTGGGAAAAGATAGACTATAAAAAGTCCTGCATGTAAAAAAATGGTTAAAGGCTACAAGACCAAACTGCTTTTGGGTTTAAAAAAAAGAATTTTTTTTTTAGCAATGATAATATAGAAAATAAGGCCTTATCTATGAAACTGTCTAGGTGTAAAGGTATGTTTACACGGCGTGTTGAATCCGCTTTTGGATACGTTTTCAAAACGAAAAATGCATTAAAAAGAGCTGCGTCAATCGCATCCAACACACATCCAACACGCAGGTGCATGTTTGGATGCGTTTTGGTTGCAGCAGGATTGCTCCCTATAGTTTTAAATAGGGCGTCTGCTGCGTCAAATGGATCAAGAATTAATATGACAATTCTTTGAACGGATACGATAGACGTATCAGAAAGACGCATGTAAAACACGTATCCTCTGAACACCGATGCGTGTCTTAAATTGAAAGCAATGTAAATCACACTGCACATTGTTAGATGCGGGTTTAGGTCCCTTTAGGGTCCAGAATACAGATCCAAACACGCATCTATAAACAGATCCAACAACTCTGTGTGAACATACCCTAAGGCCGCGTCCCCACAGCACAGGACAAATACCGGTCAGTTTATCTGACTGGTATTTGCACTGTTTTCGTGCCGTGCACACGACCGCCTGGGGATGGCTTTTCTCTATGATCAGCGGAGAAAAGCCCTCCCCCTTCACTTAGACAACCGGTCGGAAGAATGAACATGTTCTATGTTTTTCGGGCTATATGTTTGTCTTTGTCATCATTTGCACATTTGAACACCTATTTGCCCATCTTGTCACTTATCAGTCTTTTATTTTTTTATTTCTTGTTATTATAAGCCATTTGTTACATGGAACGCATATTGGGCGACATGTGTGGACGGGGCTGTGCAAGTTTTCTGCTGTACTTTGAGCCAAAAAGAAATAATGAACAGGCGACCTCCAAACTTTGGCGCGATAAGTCCCTTTGTAATGTACCAAAGATGTGAGGCGTACTGGGGGCGTCGCATCACATTCACAGAAGTAGAAACATTTATGATTCTTTGACGCCAAATCTATGTGCAGGACAGTTAGAACAGCCAGACCAGGGTAAAGGTGGTGTCTGAGCCAGACTTGAGGTATTATCTCTACACTGCCCTGTATGTATGACCTGCAGAAGAACAGCCAGACCAGGGTAAAGGTGGTGCCTGAGCCAGACTTGTGGTATTGGCTCTACACTGCCCTGTATGTATGACCTGCAGAAGAACAGCCAGACCGTGGTAAAGGTGGTGTCCTGAGCCAGACTTGTGGTATTGGCTCTACACTGCCCTGTATGTATGACCTGCAGAAGAACAGCCAGACCAGGGTAAAGAGGGTGCGTGAGCCAGACTTGTGGTATTGGCTCTACATGCCCTGTATTATGACCTGCAGAGAACAGACCAGGGTAAAGGTGGGCCTGAGCCAGACTTGTGGTATTGGCTCTACACTGCCCTGAAAGTATGACCTGCAGAAAAACAGACCAGGGGAAAGGTGGTTTCCTGAGCCAGACTTGTGTATTGGCTCTAACTGCCCTGTATTATGACCTCAGAAGAAAAAGCCAACCGGGTAAAGGTGGTGCCGAGCCCCGACTTTGGTTGGCCTACACGCCCTGTTGTATGACCTGCAGAAGAAAAAACCAGGGGAAAAATGGTGCCTAGCCAAAGGGAC
>JAODAL010075375.1:0-14020 GCA_025379985.1 Phyllomedusa bahiana
TGGGGCCCCTATAAATTCCCCTGTTACTTAAAAATTTGCGTAAAAATTTTTAATGCAAAGTACTCTACAACAAAGCTGATGAAAAAAGTGAAAAAAACACCTGTCTAAAATTTTCGGTAATAAAGGGTATTTTTGGACCTTTCAATTCACCGGGGTTACAAAAAAAACGTATTCAATTTAACTGAAAAGAGCCAATCAACAAAGCTGACGCCCAAAGTAAAAAAAACCCCCTGTCTGAAAAAAATGGGATAATAAAGGGTTTTTTGGCACCTATCTTTTTCAACCCGAGGACTACAAAATTGCGATTCAAATTTTAACAAAGAGCTCTTCAACAAAGTTTGGGACTGCCAAAAGGGAAAAAAAAACACTTTATGAAATTATACATTTTAAAAAACGGTATTTTTGGACCTTCAATTCCCCCTTGGGTACTAAAAAATTGCGTTTTCAATTTTTTTTACTGCAAAGCAGCTCTATCACAAAGCTTGACTGCCAAAATGAAAAAAAATCCCCTGTCTGAAATGTATAGGGATAATAAAAGGTATTTTTGGGCACCTATAGTATACCTGTGGTGACTACAAAATTCTGGATTAAAAATTTAAACTGCAAGGTGGCTAATCAAAAAAGCTGGACTGGGCAAAATTGAAAATGAACACCTATTGAAATTTTATACAAATAATAAAAAAGTGGAGTTTTGCACCAAACAAAAGACCTGCAGTTACACAAAAATCTGTATCCTAAATAAGGAAGCAATGTCTAAACAAAGTTTTGGCTGTACAATAATCCAGTATCCTTTAAACCTGTCTGTGTTTCGCCCGTGGGCCCTCCCCCCCGTTTTCCCCCCCCCGTGATTTAAGCGGAAAAGGCCCTTTAACCCCTTACCGCCCGGAAAGCCTTTTTGCCTCCTCTGACAGAGCCCTATTTTTGAAATCTTCAGTGTCATTTTATGTGAGAATAACTTTTTGACATTTTAAACCCTATCCAGTGATTCAAGATTGTTTTCTCGTGACACATTGTGTTTTAAGTAGTAAAAATTTTGGGTCCAAAAAATGTTTGTTTTATTTGTGAAAAATATAAAAAAAATCGTGAAAAATTTGAAAATTTACCAATTTTAAATTTCAAAATTTCTGCTTTTAAACAGTTTTTATTCCACTCAAAATAGTTTATAAATGGCATTCCCCTATGTCTCTGTTTTGGCACTTTTTTTTTAAATGCTTTTTTTTTTTTACGACATTAGGGGCTTAGAAATTTAGTAGAAATTTCAAATTTTCAAAAAAAATTTTTGCAATATAATTTTTTGAGAACCAGTCCAGTTAAAACGTGATTTTGATTTCCTTATGTTAGATCCCCCCATAAATGCCCTCATCAAAAGAAACTCCCCCCCCTTTAAAAGTATTCAAAACGCATTTAGGAATTTTATTAACCCATTAGGTTTTCCAGGAATTTAAAAGCAAAGGGAAGGGAAAATTTTCAAAATTTTCATTTTTTTTTTGCAGATTTTAAATATTTATACATTGTACACAAGAATAGGGAAAAAGGATCGGGGGAAATACAACTTAATATTATTCCCCAGATTCGCCTTTTTTCAGAGATATCCCAATGTGGCCTAGGCATTATTTGGCTCAAAACCCCAAGCCCCCCAATAGGGAGGGGCACCTACTGGACTCTGAGTCTCATTTTCATACCATTTTATTTAGGGGCCATTTCAGGTTGCGGACACCCTAAGGTTCCCAAAAATTTAAAAAACCCCCTAAAAAAAAAACCCCATATTAAAAAAATACACCCCTTAAGGAATAATCCAAGGGGGTAGTGACATATCGACCCCACAGGGGGCACAAAAAAATTTTAGCTTATGCGGAAAAGTAAAACAATTTTTTTCCATAACTCAAACTGAAAAAAGTTTTTTTTTTAAAGGGAAACCTGGGGAAAAAAGCCCAAAACCTTTTTACACAACTAATCCAATTCCAATACCCTAATTTTTTTTAATTGTGTTTGGGCGCATGGGAGGGGGAAAAGGGAGGGGGCCTACTTGGCTTTTGGGAAGCAGATTTTGGTGGGGGCCGTCAATATACAAAGCCCCCAAATACCAGAACGGTGAAACTTCCATAATCAACCTATTTTGGGTTCGATCCTCAAAGAACCATCAGGGGTTGTATTGTACATTTTGGGTCACAGGTGTTACAAAAATTGCTTTTTTTTGCATTGGGGATGAAAATTAGGGAAAAGCAATTCCGCCATTGTTTTTTTTAGCTTCAATTTTACAGCGTTTTGCCGGCAGGAAATGACAGGGTTCTTTACTATGGGGGTCGGTACAATTGCAATGGTAAAGATTTTTTTAAAAGTTTTTTTTTTTGTTTTTTATTTTTCACAATAGAAATAGGTCTATAAAAAAAATGCTTTTTTTTGTTGTTTGTTTAAAGCCATAACGTTTTCAGTTTTTCTGTTACGGAGATGATTCTGGGCTTGTTTTTTTGTGGGATGAGTTAATGTTTTTATTAGTACCATTATGGGGGGCATATGCCGCTTTGATCACTTTTTATTAAGGTTTTTGTGAGGCATTTTGAACAAAATACAGCATTCCTGGTAGTGTTTTTTATTTTATTTTTTAACAGCGGTCACCGTGCATTTATAACTGACATACTAGTATTACTCATTAGGTCGATACGATTACACGATATCCAATTTGTATATTTTTTTATGTTTTACTGCTTTTACACAATATAAAACACTTTATTCAAAAGGAAAAAACACGTTTTTGATCGCCATAGTCTGAGAGCCATAACTTTTTATTTTTCTGTGTACGGAGCTGTGTAGGGCTTGTTTTTTGGGGGAAGAGTTGACTTTTTTTATTGGTATAACTTTATGGGGGGACAAGAATTTTTGATCAGTTTTAAATCCATTTTTTGGAAGGCAGGGTGATCGCCAGGGCGTATGGATACGTCCATTTGCGGGAAGTCACTTCCCGCTAGGGCGTATCCATACGCCCTATGTCGGGAAGGGGTTAAAATTCTCTGCCTAACTACCTAAAATCTGCAAATCTCTGATCTAACTAAGTTCTAAGTATCACAGCTAAAAGTAGAGCTGTCTCTGTGAAAAAATAAAATAATTTCGCTGAGCTTTTTTGCTGAGCTGTTTGGACAGAGGCAGAGCGCACGTCCTACTGCTATGAGACGCTGACAACACACTGATCATGAACAGGAAGGGCTGTCTATGTAAAATGAGGTCATGTGATTTTTCCAGCCATCGCAACCATTCACATCCCAGTCATGACTCGCACCCCACATCTCACCCTGCTCTATTCTGTAAGCTGATTTGCTGGCCGCCAAAATGACAGGAAGCACCGAAAATGGCGTGATATTAATAGATGATGCACAGATTTTAACCTAAATTATAGCGTGATCGACAAAATCCGATCAACGTAAATACCGTGCCGATTTCAACTTTGTCGATAATAATCGCTCAACACTATAAATAACCCTAATCTTACAGTCCACCCAGTCCTTTCATTATTTTTGTTGCCTGCCTTTGTACCTGTTCAAGCTCTACAATCTCTTTCCTGTTCACTGGTGCTCAAAACCATACACAATATTCCATGTGTGGTCTGACCAGTGACTTGTAGAATGGGAGAATGATGTTCTCACCGTGTACATCTATGTCCCTTTTAATATACCAATGTTATTTATGTACCCGCATGAAATGTATAGCGCCCTGGAATCAAGGGCGCTCCAAAATAAATGATAATAATAATAATAATAATAATAATACTAATAATAATAATAATAATAATAATAAATAGACCACATGACCCTATTTACCTTGGCAACTGCTGCCTGACATTGGCTGCTACAATTAAGTTTACTGTCCACTAGTATTCCCAAATCCATCTCCATGTCATTTTTTTTCCAGCGTTTTTCCGTTTAACAAGTAATCATGAAATGGATTTTTCTTCCCATGTGCATAACCTTGCATTTTTCTGTGTCGCACCTCATCTTCTACTTCTCTGCCCAGGTTTCCAACTTATCCAGATGCCTTTGTAATAAAACATTATCCTGTATTGTGTTGATTACTTTACAGAGCTTAGTATTATCTGCAAAAATTAATATTCTACTGTGCAATCCATGCGTAAGATCATTAATGAATATATTAAAGAGAATATGGTCCAATACTGACCCCTGTGGTACCCCACTAGTAACAGGGATCCAGTCTGAGTATGTACCGTTAATTACCACCCTTTGTTTTCTATCACTGAGCCAGTTGCTTACCCACTTGCACACATTTTCCCTCAGTCCAAGCATTCTCATTTCACTTACCAACTTTTATGTGGCACAGTATCAAATGCTTTAGAAAAATCCAGATATACGACATCCAATGCCTCACCCCAATCCAGTCTAAAGCTAGCCTCCTCATAGAAGCTGATGAGATTAGTTTGACCCTTTCCTTCATAAACCCATGCTGGAATGGCATTATAGATTGATTTTCAGTGAGATACTCCAGTATAGTATCTCTTAGAAACCTTTTGTCACAATCACCGTCCGCAGTAGTGGATCCACTGGACCACCGCAAGCGATGGTGTTAGCCATGCTAGGGAGCGGAGTCTAAGTAGGTCCCGGTTTTCACCAGAGCCCGCCGCAAAGCAGGATGGACTTGTTGCGGCGGGAGTCTACCAGGTTGCTACCCATGACGTGACTTGCTTGCAGTGGCAGCCGAGGTATAGCGTGGTACAGAATCGTAAGGCAGGCTTGTAGTCGGGGACAGGCGGTATGGTCAGGACAGGCGGCAAAGGTTCATGGTCGAGGGACGGAGGCTAACGGTATGGTACGCGGTAGTCAGGACAAGACTCAGGAAAACGCTTTCTCTATAGGCAATGGCACTAAAGATCTGGCGGGAGTATGAGGAAGGGGCAGGCTTAAATAGGGGCAGCGACTGGAAATGGAAAATTACCAGTGCGCTGGCCCTTTAAATTTAACACTGCCGGTGCGTGCGCCCTAGGAAGCGGGGCCGCGCGTGCCGAGGGACAGAGACTGCAGCAGGAGCACTGCTGAGTAAGGGGCAGGAGAACGAGCGCGCCCACGACCCAGCATGCGGTTTGTGCTGCCGTTCGGCAGCGGGGCACGGATGCATCTGTGACCCTGGACGAGGGTTGCAGGGGCATCCGTGACACCTTTCAAACATTTTATCTACAACAGAGGTTAAACTTACCAGCCTATAGTTTTCAGGATCACTTTTCGACCCCTTTTTTGAATATTGCCACCACATATTCTAAGCTCCAATTCTTTAAACAGTTCATAAATATTAAGAATAGGGGCCTGTCTATCACATTAATTAATTCCCTTAGACACGAGGGTGTTGCCAATCAGGACCTGGTGATTTGTTTATATTAATCTTCTGAAGGTGGAGCTGCACTTTTTTTTGGGTTAGACAAGAAACATTTAAGGTGCAGTTCACCTCATCCCTCTGCCCATCAGCAGGAATGTCATTTTCCTTGGTAAATACAGTGGGAAAAAATTGTTTAATAGGTTTGCTTTCTCCTCATCATTCTTTACAATACCTCCCTCACTACTTTACAAACGACCAAATGTCACATCAAGGGAAGCCCTTACTGAACTCCAGTCCACTGTCTATGCCTACTTGATGAACTGCCCTAAATGGCAGCCCCTCAACTGGGCGGCAGTCGTTACGCTGTTAGGTGTAGAGCCCGTCAGGAGAGAGAAAAGTCAAACAGTCCAAGTCGGCAACAGATCGGTAATCTCAGGGCACAAATCGGAAAACAAAAGGAAAATCAGAAAACAAGCCAGAGGTCAGAAAAGGAACAAGATACAGAATCAAGAGACAAGCCGAGGCCAAGAACAAGTCGAGGTCTGGAAACAAGGTATGCACAAAATGGAAACAAGGGGCAGTACGCAGGTATAACCTTTCATGGGTAAAGGCAGGAAGGTCTGTGGAGGTTTAAATGGTGTGCCCGCACCGCAACCCAGCCGCCGATCGGTGCGGTCTCTGGGCCCACCTCATGATGTGTGGGACACACCCTCTGTTCTGAGTGGTAGTACAGCTGTCACTCCTGAGCTCACCAGCACAGCTTTTCCCAGGGTGTGGAGACAGACCAAGTGGATTAAGCCCTGCCAAGCATTGGACCTTAGAAGCAGAGGACTGATCAGGTAAATGAGTCCTGGCACCAACATTTTTAGTTTTAAACTTTTTACTATTTATATAGTTAACAAATATTTGGGGTTATTTTTACGCTCTTTGGCAATCTGCCTTTCTGTCTCTAGCTTTGCTGTCTTTATAATTTTTTACATATGTTACTTTTTTCTTTATGTTTTTTTTAGTGTCTCTTCACTGCCCACCTGTTTAAGTGGCGAAAACACTTTCTTTTTGTTATGTATTGCTTCCTTTACATCTCTGTTGAACCATGTTGACTTTTTCCTGTTTCTATTTACTCTATTTCCATAAGGTATGTTCCTATCACAGTGAGCGCTTAAGATGTTTTTAAAGATCTCCCATTTATTATTTGCTCTTTAATCTTTAAATACCTTTTATCAGTCAATGCAGTTTAGGGCCTCTCTAAGTAGATTAAAATTAGCCTTCCTGAAATTCAGTGTTTTTGTGGCTCCTCAACAAAATACTCTATTGAAGGATAAATGGAAATGTATTATATTGGGGTCACTATTTCTTAGGTGCCTCCCAATCTGAACTTTTGTTACTTTGTTAGGTCTATTAGTCAAAATTAAGTCAAAAATGGCCTTTCTTCTAGTCGGCTCCTGCACCAGTTGGGAAAGGTAATTATCTTTAGTTATTGGCAAAAACCTGTTTCCTAATTTATGTTTGGATAATTGAAGTCACCCATAATGACGATCTCATTATGATTAACTGCCTCTTCTATTTGTTTGAGGAGTACATCTTCCATGGGTTCTGTTATATTTGGTGGTCTATAGTAGACCTCTAATAGAATTTTATTATTGTTATTGCTCCCATGTATATCTACCCATAATGACTCCACATGTTCCTTTCCTGTATCTATATTTCCTGTGGTGTTGGCTTCAGACAAGATTTTACATAAAGACAAAAACCTCCCCCCCTCCGGTTTATACAATCTCATGACTCAGAGACACTGTCAGAAGCATCTTACCTGGGCTAAGAAGAACAAGGGCTAGACTACTGCTCAGTTTCAAAAGTCTTGTTTTCAGATAAAAGTAAATTTTACATTTCATTAGAAAATACAGGTTCCAGAGTCTAGAAAAAGAGTAGAGAGGTCATAATTCAAGCTTCTTGAGGTCCAGAGTGACGTTTCCGTCAGTGATGGTTTGTGGAGCCATGGCATCTGCTGGTGTTGGTCCAATGTATTATATCAAATCCAAGGTCAGTGTAGTCTTCTACCAGGAAATTTTAGAGCACTTCATGCTTCCCTCTGCTGACAAGCTTTACAGAGGTGCTGATTTCATTTTCCAGCAGAATCTGGCACCTGTCCACGCTGCCAAAAGTACCAATACCTGGCTTAATAATCACAGTATCACTGTCCTTTACTGGCCAGCAAACTCACCTGAAATACACCTTGTGGAGAATCTATGGGGTATTGTCAAAATGAAGATAAGACAATACAGCCAAGTTGAAGGTAACCTGGGCTTCCATAACACCTCAGCAGTTTCACAGGCTGATTGGCTCCATGCTACACAACATTATTGCAGTAATTTATGCAAAAGGAGCCACACCAAAGTAATGTACATGCCTTTTAGTAGGCCAATACTTCTATATTACAGTTATTTTTTTTGGTCTTAAACACTATTCTAATGTTCTGATATACTAAATTCTGAGTCTTCATTAGCTGTAAGTCATGATCATCTACATTAAATGAAATAACGCCTTAAAATATATCATTCTGTGTATAATGAATCTCTATACAATATATGGGTTTCTTTATTTGACATGAATTAGGGACCTAAATTAACTTTTCAATGATTTTCCAAATTTTCCAGATGCACCAGTACTTTGGTTCTTATAAAAATGTATTTAGTTATCAATATTTTTGGTACTCAAACTGGTTTCTGGAAATAATTTAAGACAAGTACCAAGGTATTACTAGACAGACAGTCTGGAGTACCGTATATACTTGAGTATAAGCCGACTCGAGTATAAACCGAGGCACCTACTTTTGCCACAAAAACCGGGAAAGCTTATTGACTCAAGTATAAGCCTAGGGTGGAAAACGCAGCGGCTACTGGTTAATTTTAAAAATAGATACCAATAAAATTACATAGGCAGATATAGGCAGTTTAATGCTCCCCATAGCAGGTTATAGGAGTTTAATGCCCCATAGGTAGATAAGCTGGTATAAGGCAGTTTAATGTCCCCCATAGGCAGGTTATAGGCATGTATAGGCAGTTTAATTTCCCCCCATAGGCAGGTTATAGGCAGTTATAGGTCATTATACGCAGGTATAGGCAGCTATATGTCCCCATAAGCAGGCTATAGGCAGGTAATTGTCCCCATAGGCAGGTATAGATCCCCCTAGTAGTTATAGCAGGTATGGTCTTATAGGCAGGTATAGGTCCCCTAGCAGGTTTAGGCAGTATAAGTCCCCCTAGTAGGTTTAGGCAGGTATAGGTCCCCCAGCATGCTATAGGCAGATAAGGGTCCGCCTAGGCAGGCTATAGGCAGGTATAAGTCCCCCTAGTTAGGCTATAGGCAGGTATAGGTAGGGTATAGGCAGGTATAGGTCCCCTTAAGCAGGTTATATGCAGGTATAGGCACGGTTTTAAAACAAAAAACACCCACTTACCTCGCTCCCCGCTGCTCCGCCTCCCGCGCGCTCTCCTCCATCTTCTCGGCACAGGCGAGTGATGTCATCAGGCCGCGCATGCAACGTGATGACACACGCGGCCTGTGCCGGAAACTCCGGACAGCCGCGAGTCTGCGGCCGCCCGGAGTCCACTGCAGAGCACGAAACGCTCGCTCTCTGTTCCACAGTGGTATCTCTTCACTTGTATGCGCTCCTGAGGAGTCGCATACAAGTGAAGAGACAGCCGATAGCGCCTGGACCACCGCAGGGCCTGGACGCTGTCGGCTGTACTCGGCATTCAGTTCGATGAGCTCCCTGAGGAGTCGCCTATTGCTGAAGCGTCCCTGTCAGCACTCGGGCCATCGCAGCGCCCGAGCGCCAACAGTGACTTGAGTATAAGCCGAGGGGGGATTTTTCAGCACATTTTTTGTGCTGAAAAACTCGGCTTATACTCGAGTATATACAGTAATCTGTTTTTTAACACACCACTATCCGAGGCCTATACTTTCTCCAAAACATACCACTTCAAATCAAAAATCTGGTGTCGGGACTCAAAGAAATGCCTGGTGATAGTATTCTCAACAAACTGTCTTTGAGTGCCATGTGCAGGAAACTGGGTACAGCTTATATGCAGCTAATACCATACATGTGAATGAGATTTTAATAAACCCATCTGATTTTATTAACTTTTTGCATTGAAAAATTGACCTGCTGTGTTGATTTGTTGATTTCTATTGCATTAATTTCTATTGCAGATTTTTACCATTGACCTCAATGGGAAGGACAAAATCTTCACTGAAATTCACTGCTTTCTTGAAGATTCTATATTATTATTTTTTTCTTATTAAAAATCATCAGAAAAATCCACATTGACAATTCTGCAACAAAACTGCACCAACATTTATATTAAAGTACCAAAATCCTGTTGCTTTATCATTTATTCTGAGTTTCTTTAGTGACAAACAAATGTAGCAAAAGCTAAGCTTGATAAAGATATTGTGGCATTAAAGAAGTGCCTTCACCATACTATTTTACATAGCCTGCTCTTCACAAGCAGTTTCAGGCTGCCACTTACTGGTTAGGCTGTAGGTGGGTCTACAATAGTTGTTGGCAAAGAAGCTCTGCTATTCCTAGATGATTGTGTTACAGCGATATGAGTTCAGGAGGTTTATAAACTGTAGTGTACAAGGTTTCAGAGCTCTAAAGGGTTTGTCAGTAACATAGATAAACAAGACCCTGTGCTGCTGATAAGGGAGTGAGTCACCATGGTTTGGTTAGGACATCTGGAGCAATGAGAGCAGAGAGAATAGAGAGATGTGGTTGGGAACCTAGAGAAACTATGTTTTAGTAATAGCAATGCTTTAGTAATAGCCTTTATTTACCTTTGCCTACATGTTTAAGGCTAAACATTGTGGTGAGAAACCCTCTTTAAAGGTTATCTCATCTTAGCTCACAACAAAGGCCTTTAACAAGCATTCAAAAAGAGGAGATAACGTGTTGTGTTATGATATCATAGTGTCTTATCTTTCAAATTTACCTTTGCTACATCTGTAAATGTATTTCAGTTGAATTGCTGGGGTCTGTATTACAATGAGAAGAAGACAGCCAGTGTTATGGGTTGAAAACAGGACCTAACCTGAGGCTTCATTTTAGAATAAAACTCTACCCAGTTCATTTGCTCATACTTGGAGCACAAATAAAGGCACATTTTTAACACCTTTTTCACAAATGCTCTTGACAATTAACTATAATAGTAAATACATTCTATAAATTCCTTTTTTTCCATCATTTCTTGTTAAAATTTACTCAAATGGTTTAAATTTTAAACTGCAAGTCTAACATTGACCTAATCAGTCCCATAGCAAAGATGTTCTAAGGCCTGTGTGATCTCCAAGGCTAATGTTACACAAGCTAAAATACTTGAGTATCTGATTATGACTAGTTTTGAGCGATTATTATCGACAAAATTGAAATCGGCACAGTTTTTATGTTGATCGAAATTTTTAGATCATGCGATAATTTAGGTTAAAATCTGTGCATCATCTATTAATATTGCGCCATTTTCGGCTTCCTGTCATTTTGGCGACCAGCAAATCAGCTTACAGAATAGAGCAGGGTGAGATGTGTGTGCGACGTCATGACTGGGATGTGTATGGTTGCAATTGGCTGGAAAAATCACATGACCCGTTTTACATAGAACAGCCCTTCTTGTTCATGATCAGTCTCTCAGCGTCCATAGCAGTAGGACGTGCGCTCTGCCTGTGTCCAAACAGCTCACCCGAAATTATTCTTTTTCTTCACAGAGAAAGCTCAACTGTTAGCTGTGATCCTTACAATTTAGTTAGATCAGAGATTGGAAGATTTTATGTAGTTAGGTAGAGAATTTTAAAGGAAAATCTACCGCTGTAAAGTCACGGGGGGGGGGTGATAGAGAGGGGGGGGGGCCCGCGGGCGAACACAGACAAGCTCTATAAAGAATCTGGATAAAGTTCACCAAGACTTAGTGTAGACATTGCCTGCAATAGCTTTATTATTAACAGTTTCTATTGAAATATTTCCTGGATATTGGCAGCCTGAAATTATATTAGGATACACATCTTTTCTATAACTGCAGGGCTCTTTTTTAGGTGCAAAACTCCCCTTTTATTATCCCGTATACTTTCAGATAGGTGTTTTTTTCAAATTTTGGCCATTCCAGCTTTGTTGATATAGCCCCCTTGCATTAAATTAGAAATCCACCAATTTTGTAGTCACACAGGTTTGAAGGGGCCAAAAATACCTTTTATTAAACCGAAACATTACAGATACGTGTTTTTTCACTTTGGCGCAGTACAGCTTTGTTCAAATTGAGACACCTTGCACTTAAATGTGAATACAGCAATTTTTAGCAACACAGGTGAATTGAAAGGTGCCAAAAAATACCTTTTATTATCCGAATACATTTCAGATACGTTTTTTTCACTTTGGCGCAGGCCAGCTTTGTTGATAGATCTACTTTGCAGTTAATTGTGAATACAGCAATTTTATTTGATTTGAGGGATTTTAGAAAGCTGTGATTTGCCATCTTTTAATAAGAGACTTTCCAAAATATTCCATACCTTCTCAAATCTTTTATCTTTCTGAACATGGAGCGAAATTCAGGTGGTAAGCGAGCAAAGAGGGGGGTAGGACATGGAGGTAAAGGTACAGATAAGGTGCTCCTTCCAGTGCTGGCGACAACATGCATGCCAGCGGATCGTCAGTTGCAGGACCGTCAGGCCTGTCATCGCAGGTCAGGCCCTGTGAATCTCAGTAACGAACACGTTGCCAATCTGTTCTTCATTGTTAATGCAACCTGCAGCATCATCTTTAACATAGCTAGCAATCCCTGTATTGGACAACCCATTTAATACAATTAAAAAAAGAGAAACAAAGACATGGTGGATTCCATTCTATTTTAAAAATGTGTTTTCTAGAATTAAACTACTAATAAACTTGCATGTACAAAAAACTACTAAAAAAATTCCTCTGAATTGTACAAGGGAGGTACAGGAAAACTTGCCAGATGTAGGGTTTTTCAGAGGACATGGAGTATGGAGCACGGGCAGAGAACAAAGTACAGAGACAAATTTCCTCCCAGCACGTTGAGTAAAATGAGAAAAGAATGCCAAGAAAAAGGAACCTGGGGGTAACAGGAGCGTTAACCACCAGTATTTCCAAGTGAAGCTCAATTGGTCCGCACTCATACGGAGGGGCAAGCGCTACCCAGGACAGGGACGTATATGTCCAGTGAAACTAAAATGGTGGTTTAAAGACTCCTTTCCGGCACTTTTTTAATCGTGGATCATGCGTTTGGGCTCATGCTGTGGGCCCAGGACAAGTATATAGTCAATATCCATGAAACTAAAATGGTGGTTCAAAGACTCCTTTTCCGGCACTTTTTAAATTTGGGGGTCAGACAGGTTTTTAAAGGCACACTCGGGCCAAACAGATAGTCAAATGTGCAGTTCAACTAAAATGGTGGTTGAAAGACTCCTTTTCCCCCAAATTTTTAATTGAGGTCAGACAGGTTTTAATGGTCATACTGCGGTCCCAGGGCAGGTATAGTAATTCCAGTTCAACTAAAATGGTGGTTGAAAGACTCCGTTTTCTTGCACTTTTTAATCTGTGGGTCAGACAGGTTTAATGGTCATACTGTGGACAGACAGATATTGTCAATGTCCAGTGAAACTAAAATGGTGGTTGAAAACTCCTTTTTCCGGCACTTTTTAAAACGGGGGCATACAGGTTTGGGGCCTGCGAGCCCGGGGCATATATGAATTCCAGTAAACTAAAAGGGGTTGAAAGACCCTTTTTCCGGGAAATTTTTAAATCTGGGTCATGCGGGTTTTGGGGGCTCATGCTTGGCCCGGGACAGGTATTAATGTCCGTGAAAAAAAAAATGGGGGTTAAAAGACTCCTTTTTTTTTTTCCGGAAACTTTAAAAATCGGGGGTCATGGGGGTTTTGGGGGCTCATGCTGGGGCCCGGACAGTATAGTCAATGTCCAGTGAAATAAAGGGTGGTTCAAAGACCCTTTTTCCGGCACTTTTTAAACTGGGGTCATCGGGTTTTGGGGGCTCATGCTGCGTTCCCCGGAAAAAGGATTCAATGCCCCCAGTTCAAGTAAAATGACGGTTCAAATCATACTCCCTTTTCGGGCACTTTTAATTGGGGCTGCGGGTTTTAAAGGGCTCATGCTGGGTGCAAGACGGGGATATGAAGGGTCTGTGATTTTTTTTCTGTGGCTTTTAAAACCCTAAGGTGTTGCCTAAAAGTGCACGAAAACCATTTACTGTTGTATTTAATTCCCCTTTTTCCAGCCCCCGTTTGGGGGTAAAAATGAAGTGTTGTTTCCTCCCATAAATTTAATGGTCTCGATCATAATCTATCATCGCCATCGAATATCTTGTCCTGATGTCGACTACGACCCTCGACCGTTCGGGCCAAAATCGCCAACACAATTATGAATTGGCAGAAAAAAAACAAAAGTAAAAAAAAGAAAAACGCGACTTTTTTTTCATACTGGGAATTTTTTTCTTTATTTCCAGAGACTTAGGGCCACATGTATGAAACGGTTTGGGTCTAAAACTCACTTTTTTCCCCCTAGGTTTTTTTATGGGGGAAAAAAGTGGGTTTTAGACCAAAAAACCCTTTCATACTGTGGCCTTAGTGAATTGTGACTTAAGCAAATAAAACGTGAATACTGTGAAATGACGCTACTTTTAAAAAA
>JAODAL010075376.1:0-14020 GCA_025379985.1 Phyllomedusa bahiana
ACCCCATTTGAGACCATTGAAAGTCGGGGGGCACTTAAAAATGTTTTTTACAAGATATGTGAACCGAGAGTCTCAAAGTTTTTTCATTTATGAAGATAGCATAAAGCTTCTTTGGGGGATTTCGACGTAGGTATTGCCCATTTAATAAGGTTTTGGCCCCTTGGGTGTCCCAAAAAATGTAATGCGCCTAAAGGAAGTTGAATGAACCCCCAAAATTTTCAGAGGTGCTCCCCCCTACGAAGCTTAGGGTGAGTAAATACACACTAAAAACCACACATACATATCTCAAATAATGGTAAGATTAGGAGAACAATGTTGGTTTCATTTCCCCTGGTCATATCTACGTTTTTTAAAAGTGAAAATGGAAAAAAATTGAAAATATCCCAAAAAAAAAAGGAAAATTATCCCCACTTTGCCTTGATCTATGTGAAACACCTACTGGGATAATACACTTTCTAAATTTGGTATTGAATTGTCACGGCACACGTTGTTGCCGTGGAGGAGCAAGGCGCTACAGGGATTAATTCCTCTAGCTGTGCGACACACTCAGAGAGAAGCTCAGAGGTGTGGTCGCAAGGGGGAATAGAGGGGGCCTGGAGAGCGCACCCAAAAAGCTGCTGGGGCGGGTCCGGGCCCCCTCAATTTTAAAAATCTCAGGTGTTAACCTTTCCGTTAAAAAGGTTTACCCCAACCTTTTTCTGGGTTTCCCGTTTTGTTTCTCCTGATTTTTCCCGACTCCCGGGTTTCTCCCAGACTTCGTTTTGTCCTATATTTTGTACCCGGTTTCCCCCCATGTTTTGGGCCCTTGGGTTGGGTTCCGTTTTCTCTTTTGGGTTTCTGTTTGTGGCTTTGCGTACCTGTACCCTTATCGACCCCCCTGTTGACTTTTTTTTTCGTTCTCCGACGGCCCGCCCCTATAGCAAAAGGGCTTGTCGCCATTGGGGGGCCAAATTTTTTAAAACAGCACGCCAAGTAGGGAGGGGGCAGTGACGGGTGGGAGTAAGGGCCCCCCGCACCTCCTTCGTGACATGAATACTTTTAAATGGAAGTTCCTTTATTTTTTTAGATACGTGTTTGGGTACACTTTTTGGACCCAAAAACAGACCCAAATATGTATCTAACAATGATCAGTGTGATTTACATTGATTGTGTTTTACATATGTCATTCGGATGCATTTAATGGGTCCAATCAAAGAATTTACACGTCAATTCTTGATCCGTTTTATGCGTCAGCCACCCTATTTAAAACTATAGGGTAGAGTTCTGCTGCACAGAAAACGTCTCCAAAAATGCACCACACTTGTTTGTGTTTAAAATGAATTAAAAATGCATATGGAAAATAGCTTGTAAAAATGTGTGTATATTTGAAAAGGCATTTTGCTCTTTTGATCAATGAAGATGATTTTTACAAATTTTTTCAAATAAATTTTAAGTGAAGTATAAAAACATTATAGCACCTTCAAGAAGAAAAGTTTTGGACTCACAGGTGACATTGCTGCTGATTGTAGTAGTGCCAGAAAAAATCATAACACAAAAAGTAAACGTAGAGCTTAGTTCAGGGTATGTATAGTACTAAAGAACAACAAAGCAGTAGTGTCCTCTGCAGGCCCCAAATAGCAGTACCCAAATGGTGCCTTTTAAAATACACCACTAAAAACCATCCCACAGCCCCATGTCCTTCTAATTGCTCCTCATGCCCCACACCCCACCATCCTCACAGATCTTCCAATGTGCCTCCCAGTTCCCAATAGCTGTTGTAACAGAAAAAGCTAGTCTTCTTTTATACAGAAAACGATCCTTCTATTTTTGAAGCTTAGGATATAGTAAGATTAGAGAATTTAAGTTCTGACTTGTAAAGAAATCTAGTGTGTGCAGCCGAGGGGAGTGGGAGCGGGGGGCTCGTAACGGAGGGTGTATATTGTGAAGCCTAGTCTCTCCTGTCCTGAATTAACATGGAAATAGCATTTTTTTTAACACTTTGCGGCCAGGTGAAATTGTCCCTTTTGTGTTTGAATTTCTATTGGTGCCTGTGTGTCCGAGTTTTTTTGCCAATAGCCCTCTTGTACGCAAATTGTTTTACACATTATTTCATAGTAACTGCCGCCATTTGTCAGTGGTGGCAAAACCGCCATATGTAATCCATATAACTGTTCAATACTTCTATTTCACTCAGTGCGGCGGTTTGGTGCTAATCGTGCACTTGTACGCAAATTGTTTTACACATTATTTCATAGTAACTGCTGCCTGTTGTCAGTGTTAGCAAAACCGCCATATGTAATCCATATAACTTTTTAATACTTCTATTTCACTCAGTGCATCTCAGTTTGGCACTAATCGTGCACTTGTACAATAGTTTACTGAAAACTATCAATTGCTAGTCCTACTGGGCAGTTGTAAATCTCAGGGACTGAAGGAAGAACCACTGTTTTGTTTTGGGTGTTACGGTTTTTCCCACCCAGACCGCATTCACAGATATTTGATTAGAAACAATTCTGTTTCTAATCCTAGTTGGCTGTTGGAAATTAGAGGGATTTAATTTGCCGTCTTTGCAGTACAGTTTCTCAATAAGAGACTGTGAAAAACTCTTCCATGCCTATTACATTTTTATCTTTCTGAACATGGAGCGAACTGCAGGTGGTAAGCGAGCAAAGAAGGGTGTAGGACATGGAGGTAGAGGTACGAAAGAAGGTGCTCCTTCCAAATGCTAGGGGACAACCCACACAAGCCAGCTTTATCGTCGGTTTCTGGACCTTCAGGCCTGTAATCGCTGGTTTGGTGCCCTGTGAATCTCAGTAAGAACAGTTTCGCAATCTGTTTTCATTGGTTAAATGAAAACCTGCATCCAGCAGTTTTACCTCCTCGTACTTCCAGTCACAGCCACGAATGTCATCATCATCATCGTCAGCATCCATCCAATATGAAGTAATGGCAGCCCAAATGTCAACTCATGTACCCACCACTGTGGATAATCCATTTTCTGAAGACCTCTTTGATGACATAATGCGGTTGGGGTCAGAAGGCATTTCAAAAGATCAAGAGGCCAAAGAGGATGCAATTGCCCAATCGCTGATGCCATCAGAGGAGGAGAAGGAAGCCGGTCAGTCGCCACAAATCCCGAGCGGTCGGCAACGCCTTGCAGTGCCTGTTGCTTGTAGCACACAGCTCCAGGATGTAGAATGTCAGGACAGGAAGTCACCTGTGCTGATGATGATGATGATGATGACATTGCGGATCCAACGTGGTCTTTTCAGCAGAATTTGCTTCCGAGCGCTTCTTCACTGGACGAGGAGGAAGATGATGGGGTAGTGTCAGTATGGGTCACGTCTCAAAAAGGAAGAGGGCGGTCGCACAAGTCCACTGAGATTATTACGCTAACCATGATCAGCGGAAACACCGCTCCTCGCTTATTGCCATCGAAAAAGACCATGACCTCAGAAGCCTGGGCCTTCTCGATCAAGCCTCAGATTCGCCCAGCGATGTCATATGCGGCATTTGCCATAAACGCATTAGTAGAGGGAAGAATTTTAAGTGTTTAACCACCAACAACATGTCTAGTCACATGCAACGAATGCATGAGTTAAAATGGAGGGAACACTTGGCGAAAAATGGTCACACCGGTCCTGAGTTTCCAACCACTGTCACACCCTTTGTCTCTGCCTCCTCCTCCGCCATTTTTAAGAACAAGCGTTCTTCTGCTGCCCATGTCCCTCAGCAGCATGAGCAAGGATCAACCTCCACTACAGCCTCCACCATCACCTGAGTACCATCAGCACCACCAGAGACACAGCCTACCCCTTTTCCTTCCAACAGTTTCCCCAAAAAAAAGGGATAGTCAATGTCCGTTCAACTAAAATGGTGGTTCAAAGACTCCTTTTTCCTGGCACTAATTTAATCCCGTGGGTCATGTAAAAATTATAAGGGTCATGCTGCGGTCCAGGACAGGCATAATCAATGTCCTGTTCAACTAAAATGATGGTTCAAAGACTCCTTTTTCAGGCACTTTTTAATCTGTGGGTCATGCAGGTTTAAGGGTCATGCTGTGGTCCAGGACAGGTATAGTCAATGTCCAATTCAACTAAAATGGTGGTTCAAAGATTACTTTCTTCCAGCCCTTTTTAATCTGTGGATCATGCAGGTTTTAGGGTCATGCTGCGGTACAGGAAACGTATAGTCAATGTCCACTTCACTAAAATACTGGTTCAAATAATACTTTCTTCCGGCACTTTTTATTTTAAGGGGCCATAAGGGCATCTGGTGGATTTTGGGGTCATGCTGCATTAAAGGACAGGGATAGTCAATGTCCATTTCACTAAAAGAGTGGTTCAAATATTTGTTTCTTCCGGCAGTTTTTATTCTGAGGGTCCATAAAGGACATCTTTGCTGGTTTTGGGGTCATGCCGCTGTAAAAGAAACCAATAGTAAAGGTCTTAATGAAAAAAAGCGTATTTGCTATGTTTCAAGACCATCAAAATGAAAAGCGGTTACTGGGTGTCCAACCTCATTGATCCACGTTCCAAATCAAAAGTGAGCAATTTCGTTCCACCCACACAAATTGACAGTAGAATGCAGGAATTTGAGACAGGGCTTTGTTAACCAACTGGACCCCCTAGGGCCCTGCCAGATGAACCTCCACATTCCCGGTTGGGACGTTCTTGCTGCCACCACATAAGTGACGAGATGTTGATCCCTTGTGCAAAAAGTGATAGGGGTCTCCTGCCAGCTGCCATGTGCCATTTCCAATACCGGTGTCTTGTTTTGTGTGAAAAGGGCCCCTTTACAGTTGCTACCGCTGTACCTGTTGTGGCTATGCCGTCCTCATGTTTTAGGTTAGCCATTGAACATAATAAATTATTTTAGCCTATGAATTTTTTTCTGTGACATTTATAACCTAATTGTCTTGCCTAAGATGTAGCACACATCCAGTTTACTGTTGTGGATGTTAATTCCAACTTCTCCTCACCTGTTTGGGTGTAAGAATGAAGCTGTTGTTCCTCTCCCATAGACTTTAATGGTCATTGGCGATAATCTGTTATCGATTATTGGCATGATAATTACTGATATCGACTATCGACTCGATAACTATTGTTGACACAATCGCTCATCCCTATGGAAGATCAATTGGGCAATGTTTGTAGCAAGAAAAGGATTCTGGAAAGCATGTCCATCTTAACTGTTTCCATTTTGCCAAGACAGTAAAAGAGAAAACTATTTAACGAGATCGAGGAAGATAATATTTCATAGTAAATTTCCCCTGAACACAGCCAGTGGGTAGTGGCTCTAATACAGTAGTAGATCCTGAAAATGCCTGCTGTGAGGATTTCTTTATTTGTAGACCCACTCAGGAATATTTCCAAGGACAGTTTTTGCACTGACAAGAATGTAATTCTTTGTCTTTATGTAGCACACATCACCAATAACTAGGGGAATGATTAACCACTGACCACCAGGGACAGGGAACAGGTCTCATGAAGCTGATCGTATCTGCATGTGAGTACATCCTGTAATTATAATGAGCACTCTCTAACCCTAACTAAAGATGGGTCATTACTTAACACCATGACATGCATTCATTGTATAAGGAAAAGCAGGTTGTTAATATAATCAAGGAGCATTGTAGAATTTTAATAAAGGAATAAATAAATTTCTACAAGGGAAGAAATTGCCATACTCCTGACCATAACACAACAAATATAGTACACCAGAACATTGCAATGATAAATGTCTCTATCTGCAGTGATTTATGTTGCCATAAAATTGTATTCATTTGTTTTCAGATGCAACAGAACTACAAACATTTCTGGGAAGCATGGAAAATCACTTGTAGATATATTGTATTTCAAATTTAAGGGAACAAGATTAAAATAAGACTAAAAAAAGAATTAAACGTTATTTTATATTGATGATTATTTTGCAGCAAACAAACCCAAGGGCGCCAGACATGAAATACTGTACTGGGCATTACTGCAGCATCAGTTCCATTTATGATAACACGAGCAAAAAGACAAATTGATGTGGATAGAAGAACAAATTGATTTTTTAAATTTTTGAGCTCTACTATTAAGATACGTTTGAAACACAAAGTTACTTATTAAATTATGGTTGTATAAAGTTAATACAATTTCTCTAACCAAAAACACTTTCTCAACTGAACTTCCAAGAAATGATTGATTGATATGGCATTACGTTATGCTTTGGTAATTAACTGCTGAAATTACATGATGCAATTGATGTTATATCATCAGATAACAAAGATAAACATGGTGATGGCAGAACCCTGTGCAGGAGGCTGTATACAAAGTACTTGGGGCTCCCATATCAAACCCATATTCACAAAACCAGTGTGTGGTGCTTTATACACTAACGCAATGCAAAAGTATAGCTTCTAGGAGAGAACACCTCCAAAACATGAGATGTATTTTTTTTTCCAGATTAGAGAGGTGTTCCCATCTGAGACATTTATGGCATATGAACAGAATATTCCATAAATGTCTCATCGATGTGGGTCCCACCTGTGATACCTGCAGCTATCTTTAGAATGCGCCCCCAAAAGTCTCTGTGCAGAAAAGAGAGTAGGTCACATTTGTGTGGTACTCTCCATTCTGTTTTATGGGTGTTTTGAGTACACTATTCTGCTTAAAGACTTTTGGAGGCCCATTCTCAGATATTTCTGGAAGCTGCTGAAAGTTACATGAAAGAGTATCCATCGAATGAACACAAAGGGCGACATGTATGAATCTTGCCACGTCGGAGCGCATGTTTCCGCCAGTTTTCCGGCGAAATTTGCGTCTCATGTATGTCGGTGCTGAGGTGCGCTCATACATGCGGTGTAAAGTCCGCCACGCCTCGCCAGTGTGTGAGGCGCAGTGCAGGACTTAGGAACAGAAGGGACTGCGCCTAAGATTCGCCGCCCAAGGTCGTGCGATCACACATGCCGTGTAAATTCCGCCTAGCCAGTGTGTGAGGCGCAGTGCGGGGACTTAGGCGCAGTGCGGGACTGCGCCGAACATGTATTCCGATTCGAGACAGGCCTGAAAACAGCGAGAAATCATTAAACATGTCCGTGCAGCATGGAGTATGAATCAAAAAATCGCCTTTATAAAGGCGTAAAACATTCTCTGAAAAAGAGCTCAAACCTACTTAAAAATTCCTTAAATAAAATAACTTTCCAAAAATCAAGAACGGCGCTACATCGGGAATTTGGATATTGGAAATTGCCGGGAAATACAGTAATTCAAATTCTGTAAGCTCTTCTCATTGGTCGCCAGAAACCAGCCAATCAGAATACGAGCGACAGTGAACCATTAAAACCTATGGAGAAGTATTGACCAATCAAATTCAAAGGCGGGACAGTTCAAAATACAGTAAAAAGGCAGAAAAGAGCTGATTGGTTGAACTAGCGGGGGCTTGGCAATACCGGCCAATCGGAGCGCGAGCTACTTTCTCCCATTGTAGTCAATGGAGAGATCGGGGCAATGAAATCTCGGCTCTCAGCGCCGTGCGGCATGGAGTATGATTTAAAAAATCATTTTTATTAGGTGTAAAATATTATCTGAAAAAGAGCTGAAACCTTCTATAAACATAAATCAATCAAATCACTAACAACGCGTTTGTCGCCGAGACCGGAGCAACATCGGGAATTGCAATATAGAGAATTGCCGGGAAATACAGTAATTCAAATTCTTTAAGCTCTTCTCATTGGTCGACAAAGAACAGCTAATCAGAATAGGAGCGACAGGGACCCATTCTAACATATGGAGAAGTATGGACCAATCAAATGAAAAGGCGGACAGTTCAAAATACAGTAAAAAAGGCAGAAAAGAGCTGATTGGTTGAGACCAGGCGGCAGATATGAATCCACCAATCATATGTAGTGCGTCTATTTCGAATGGAGAAAGAAGGGCGCGATACAAGGGCGCTCTAAAGTTATTACTGTCTAGGGGAATTTTCTATACTGTGTTTGGGTTTGGGAGAAGAGGGGCTCTCCAGCTACCCAAATCAGCGCGAGCCCCTTTCTCATGGGTTCTAGGGAAAAGAAACAACGACCCCGGATTGGGCCCGGGTGAGGCCGGGATCGCCAGAAAAATCAGGCGAAACCTTTCAACATGTCGCCCAAAGTTGGGATAGATGAAAATCCCAAATTTGGGTACAAAGATTGGGAATTAGGGGGCCAAAGTAGTACGACATTGTTCATCTGTTCAATGAAGCAAAAAATTGTTTTATGGGGAAAAGGCAAACAGCATCTGTTCTGTTGCAAAAAAATTAACCTTTTTGCGATAAAAACGATGCAGGCAGAAAGGCCCCACCATCTGTTTCGGAGCCCAATGTGTAGGGTTTGCTGAACTGTTGTTTTAGAAAGTTCTGGTACCAATTGTTTTTTGAATAAACTGCCCATCGTATTGTGTTGGTCCATTCTCATGCACCTAGGAAAACAGCATTCACTTCTCACATCAAAGGCATGTGGTGTTCAGCAGTTTCCATGTCATTTATGTGCAATGGTGCCATTTGTCCACTCGCAATGCAGTTTTACCACAGCAATATGTGAACAGTTCACAAACTGAAAAAAATCACAGATAAAGAAGAAAAATATAACTCAAAGAGTTTGTGGTTCCAAAAAATCACTGCAAAATCTAAGACAAGTCCTCTTTCTAAAATATAACCTTTTTTCTATCAAATAAAATACAATACCTTGTATAAAACCCCACCATAAGCAGCAACACCACTACCACAATATGTTACTATCAATATTTTCTATCCTTTACATTTTCCCTACAATACCCTATTAAGGGTTGGGAAATCGTCCCGAAAAGGACGGCCCACTCCATGGATCGCCCCCCGAATAACAGCTCCCCCAAAAAAATTTCATCCAAACCCAAATTTCCCAAATATAAAAAACAAAAAGCAATGAACACAAACTCTGAAGAGATAAAAAACCTGTAAACCTCTGGCACAAATATATTTGCTATTCAACCTTAACTCCACAATCCAAAAAAGGGGACACAGTCCCCAGTAATCTCAGGAAGATTTTTGGGGGCCCATTTAAAATATTTCTAACTGCTGAAATCTAAAATATCCTGAAGAACAAAATCGCAGTTAATCTTTTCCATCGACGCATTTCCCCTTTTCCCCCAAATTTCCTCATGAAAAGGGGCCAATGCGCTAAAGCGTTAAAAACCCGCCACCCTCCCCCGGGGTTTAGCCGTCAGGAATTAGGGAACAAAAAATCGTAAAATTTTCCCCCCAATGTTGGTTACCTCTGAAATCCCCTAAATGTGGGGGGGCAGTGCGGGGGTTTGGTGATCGGGGCTCCCGGAAAATGTTTCCTCAGAGAATATTATCTTGAGGACTGAGATTCTGCAGAATTAGGATTGTATGTATTTTTTAAAATTGATAGTATAAGTGTCAATCTCTACCCGAGATTACTTGTACATTCCCCCTTTTTGTGGATCGGGATTTAAAGGTTAAAATAGCAAATTTTTTGTGTCCGAGGTTTAAATTTTTTTTATCTTTTTGGATTTTGTGTTCATTTTTTTTTTGTTGTTAAAACTTGGCATGGTTAGGGATGGATTTATATAGGGGACGCTAGGTATTAAAAGGGCGGCCCCGGGAGGTGGGGCCGTCATTTTCGGGACGTTTTCCCGACCTATAAAAAGGGTTTTGTGGGGGAAGGGAAAGGGAAGAAAATTTTGATATAACATATTGGGGGTATGATGCTGCTGCTTATGGTAATTTTTACAAGGATTGTAATAATGGATGAAAAAAAGGGCATTTTTTAGAAAAGGGGGGTTTTTTTAGATTTGCGGTTTTTTCAACACAAACTCTCAGCTTCAGAAATACTGTCACTCTTGTCCCAAAAGCCAATAATCATTCCTTTTTACTACTCTGATAAATCAACCCTTTTTCCCATAGAAGGGTTAGTGTGCAGATTGTCTATCGCACACCCTATATACCCACCAAGTTAGCTCACAAACTTTAATTTCCAGACATGCCGCCACATTAAAAAGTGCGAAGTGTTTAAAAAAAAAGTGACTTTGACTTATTTATGCATTTTAAAAGAATAAAAAACATTCAATAAAGGGACTCACCCTTCAAAAAAAGTCCAAAAAATCAATTAAAAGAGATACAGTATTTGAACATATCATACTTATTTTATTTTTTTTCTTCAGTTTTCTTACTATGTCAAACTAACGCAATTAACACATTTGAAAATACTTTTATAGTATTTATCAACTTAGGGCTGTTATTAGCTAGTCAATAATATTTGAATACTGTAAATTACGGGGTCTTTGGCACGTCTTTTTAAAAATTTTGTAACCAAACCCAATAATAGAAAACAGGCAGCCAAATTCAAAAAAATGCAAACATGCCCAAAAATTTTAACATTAAAATACAAATACATATTGAAATAAGCACGCATAAACAGCCCACATCTATTTAAAAAATTTTTGGGCCCCTCATTTATAAAAAACCAAACCACTTTTTTAAAAAAGAAAACTGTCCCTGTAAAAAAAACGGGAAAACAAAAATAGAAAGTTGCACAATGTTTTGGTTTTTAAAGGGAAACAGCATGTTTCCCCGGTAAAAAAAAATTTTTTGATAAATGACCCCCAAATCTTATCCCTAAAAATTCCCCTTTTTTAAAAAAAAAAATACCTCGTTTTAAAGGCTGCATAAAACTTTTCCATGAGAGCCATTTAAAAATTAGTTTGTTGCTAAAAATTAAAGACAGTAAATTTAAGGGACACATTTAAGGGGTACAACTTTTGTTTTCACAACAAAATTCTTTATTTAAAGGGCAATTGGAAAATTTTAAAAGGTTTATTTTAAAAAAAGGGTGAAAAAGGGCAACCCCTTGCATGGGGCGTTTCCTGTCTTCATCCTACTTCTAACAGATTGTTACTTTTTTTCAATTCCCCCTTTTAAAAAAAGTTTGCCCAAATTTTATCATGTTCTGAACAAAAAAAACCCAATTATTCAAAGGCTTTCCCTCTTGAACAGATTGTCCAATTACTCAGCAAACCCGGATAAATTCCAGTAATTCACCCATGGACAAAAACCAAGAAACAGCAACCCTGTGGCACATATCTGTAGTGGTAGCCTCGGGTTACTATTTTTTAAACTTCATTTTTTTCATTAATTTAAACCCTTTTTTACAAAAAGCCCCTCTGTATTGGCCCAAAAAAATTTTAATCATCAAAAACACAAACTTTTTTCCATTTTGAAAAGGAAGTTAAATTTAACAAAATAGAGACGTAAAAAAATGAAAAGGAATATCACATTACTGGGGGTCCCAAACCCCGCAATCTAAAAAAAAAACAAAATAAAGTTTAAATATTCACATACGTCTTATATGACTTATTGAAGATAAGTCCACACATTAAAAAACTATACAGAGAGAAAACCTTATCTGCAAAAAAAAACCCTCCCATGGGCCCTTTTTAGTCCCTTTTTTTTAAACCGAAACATACGGAAATAAAAATGTATTTTTTTTTGGTCCCTTTTAAAATTTACAATTGACTAGTTTTAGCATTACTTGGCTATGACATCGGTGATAGTCATATCGGCCACCATCGAAAAAATTTTTTTCCCCGATAGCCCGATAAAACCTCCGATGCCCAAAATAAAAAGGTTCTATGGGAAGCAAAAAAACCCTTCATTCTTACACCCCAAACAGGCTGGAGAAGGGGGAATTAAAAAGGCCACAACATAAAAAATGGATCCCTGCTAAAACTTAGGCAAAAAAATTTTAGGTATAAAAGCACAAAAAAAAAAAAGGTCACACCCCATTCCCATCCCCGCTTGTACCATAGAAAAGACCCAAAACCCTGCAGCACCCACAAATTAAAAAGTGCCAAAAAGGCAGTTTTTATTTGAACCTAAATTTTTTTTTTTAAAACAAAGGTTTTTTGGGGAATTTAATCCCCGTCCTGGAACGCAGCATAAAACCCAAAAAACCTGCAAAACCCCACAGTTTTAAAAAAGGTTCCCAAAAGAAAGTAGCCCTTTAAAACCCCCTTTTTTTAGTTGAACTGGACATTGAAAAACCCTTCCGGGAAACCGCAAAAACCCTTAATCCTGTCTGACCCCCAGATTAAAAATTTCCGGGAAAAAAGGATTTCTTTCACCCCCCATTTTAGTTGAACGGAAAAATTTGGCTGAAACTGCCCCTTGAAACCGCAGTAACCTTTAAAACCCCCTGCCCTGACCTCCAGTTTTTAAAAGGGTCCCGGGAAAAAAAAAGGGAGTTTTTAAAAACCAAAAACCCTTTTTATTTTGAACTGGACATTGACAAACCCTGTCCGGACCGCAGCAAAAAACCCCTTAAACCTGTCAAACCCCAGATTAAAAAGTCCCGGGAAAAAAAGGAGTCTTTCAAAACCACCATTTTAGTTAAAACCCGGGACTTTGATTTAATACCTGTCCTGGACCGAAAAGTATAAAACCTTTTAAACCCTTTCAGCCCCCCAGTTTAAAAAAGGTGCCGGAAAAAGGAGTTTTTAAACCCCACCATTTTAGTTGAACTGGACTTTTTACAATACCCGCCCCTGTGCCACGGGCATGACCCAGGGCCAAAAAATTCCCGTGGGTGCGGTGAGAGCCCAGGCTGGCGTTCCGTAAATCTATTAACACGCAGTTAAAATGCCCTGATGACGCGCAACAAAAAACTGTCGGGGCTGAAGCAGAGTGGGGAAGCGGAAGTGGGGGAGAACTCCAGCCTTCCTCATACACATCAAAACCTGGGTAGCGCTTTGCCCCCCCCGTAAAGTGCGGACCAATTAGCTTTACTTGGAAAACTGGTGGGTTTAAACCCCCCTTTTAAAACCCAGGGGCCCTTTTCCCTTTGGCATTCTTTTTTTTCATTTTTTAAAAACCCAAAAACTCCTTTTGGGGGAAATGGTCTCTGTACTTTGTTCTCCCGTCCCCGGGTCCATAAATCCATGTCCCCTGAATAACCAATTTTCTTGGGCAAGTTTTCCTGTACCCCCCTTTAAACAATTTAGAGGAAATTTTTTTTTAACCCGCTATTTTGTACATGCAATTTTTTATAGTTTAAAAACTAGAAACCCCATTTTTTTAAAAAAGGAAAGGAATCCCAAACCCTTCTTTGTTTCCCTTTTTTTTAATTTAATTTTAAAAGATTTTTCTCAATACAGGGATTGATACTATTTAAAAAAACTTGCCAAAAAAAAGTCATTTTGCAAAATGTGGGCCCTTTAAAAAGGCCTACCTATTCCTGTTTCCCCGACCCGCACCCACCCTTGAGCCACCTTGACAATTTTTGAAGAAACAAAATTCGTTTACAAACAACATTTTTTATAATAGGACCTGTATAAAGCTGGGATGTCCAGCAAAATGCCCCCCAAAAAATTTAAAACATGACCCCTGAGCCACTTTTGACAATTTTTGAAGAACAAATGTCCAATTTAGAAACAAAAATTTTTTAGGAAAAAAGGAAAAACCCGTATATTTTCTGTATTTCAAAGCAGCATGACCCAAAAAAAAAAAAAAATGACTTCTAACCACTGTTTTAAAAAATTGGTGAGGGAGAAATGCCACTTAGAAAGCCACATTTCTGTTCCCCAAAAACCATAATTTAGTGCGTAAACCCCACAGCAAAAATACCCCAAAAAATTAAAAAATAAAGACTTCTCAGCCACTGTTAAAAAATTGTGAGGGGGAAAAATGACCCCAAAACCATTTACAAAGCGAAAAATTCAAAAGACAAAATGATTTAAAAGGAATTGGATTTGGGCCCTGAAACCTTTGGGGCCCCTTTTCATCTCCTCACCCGCAAAACCAGCAAAAAGAACGTTGGAACGAGAATAAAAAAATTTCAGTAAGAAAAAAGATCATTTTAAAAAAAAGTTTTTTTTAAGAACCAAATTTTTGTTTGGGGAGGAATGAGAAGTATAAACCCGCAACAAAAATGGACCTCGGCAAATTTGGGGCCACAAAAAATCTCAGAGATCCATGCCCCGATTCCCTCTTGAAGAAAGTCCCCCGACCACAATATCTGTGGAAA
>JAODAL010075377.1:0-14019 GCA_025379985.1 Phyllomedusa bahiana
ACTTCTAAGAAAAGTAGTAAAGGGAAAATACGGTGTTGCCCATGAAACTCTGTCTTTTACATCCCTCACAGCAAAACCACAAAAGAACTGTTGGGAAAAGAAAATAAAAATTCAGAAAGAAATGATAAATTTTAAAAAAAAAGTTTTAAAGAACCATTTCTTTTTTAAAAGGAATGTAAGTAACCCAACAATCGGTACCCCGGAAATTGGGGGCCCACAACATATCAGAGATCCATTGATTCACTTGATGAAATCAAACGATCCACATTATCGGGAAACCCGGGATGCGTTTTTGTAATGACTCCCCACGGCTGAAAGCCGCTCAAATATAAGGCTGGCCTGGGCAGGACAACACCTCTAGGCTGACAGCCAGCTCGGGCCTTTCGCCTTTTTTGGATCCCCAAAGTCTTTGGGGTCCGGAAAAAACATCAAAAAAAAGGGTTTTGAACGCAATATCGTGCACCATGATCAAAGCTGATCTCGTGTGGGGTGTGTGCCCTGCATTGCATCTTGGTGAGGTGGTAAACAAAGAGCCAGAGCACCCATTGGCTTCGCCACCTTGCCTGCTGCTGCCACTACCCTTTTGGCACTAAAACTGCTGTCACGTGCTGATTTGTTCCACCCCGTAAATTTTGGGGGAACGTAAGCAGACGAACGATTCTCCAGTTATAAAGCAAGGTCTCCATTTCCTGCTTTTTTAAATCTCTTTTTTTGGGGGGTGGAAAGGGAAATGCTGATTTTTGTTTTGTACCGGGGGTCCCGGGGGGGTGGCCACCCATACTGTTGTTCATTTTGTGGGCCTTTAAAGCGGGGTCATGTTGGAGAAATGAGCATCCAAACACTCATTGAGAGATGGAGCCTTGATTTCCCAAGCCTCTGGGTCGAGGGGCACTAGCAAACTGATCTTCCCATCTTCCTCCTCCCCCCTCAAATCGCGCCAAACCCCTTTTCCAAAGGGAGGGGCGCGGGGAACACGTGTCAGGGGAAACCTCCCCTCCCCCTCCGCTGCCTCCGCACAGCTTCAACCAGCCCGGTTTCCCGAATGAGCACCCTAGACGAACCCACCTTGCACTCTTTTTGGACCCCGAACCCCCTGCCCAATGAAGACCGATAAAATTTGAAACGCCGGGGCCCTTTTGGATTTTTACGGAAAAAAGCTCCGTGTCCGCACTTCCGTCCCCTCCTCCGTCGCTGGCGGGAACCCCTTTTTTTCAGAGTGTCCAACGATCGTTCCCGAACTAAGATCACCACATGCTCATCTAAAAAGGGCATTTTCCCACTGACCATTTTGGTGGTTTTCTTCAAAACGGCAAGGATGGGCAGAGCTCTTTCACCGCCTCCCCCTTCGTGGTTAAACCCCCCCCCAGGTCCGTACCGCTGTTGTCACCCAAGTGTCACTTCGTACTGCTATGGCATTGCGCTGCGGCCACAATCGTGGAGCAGGAGGGTGGAATTTCCCACGTGGTTGCCACTCAAAAATAGACGGTTGCGGGAGGCCGAGCGCGTGCAACGCACCAGGGGGGAAGCAGGGTGCAACGGCGGAAGGCGAACTCAACCTCGAGCCCTTCTTCACAGGCACCCCAGCCCCGGGGTAGCTCTTTAAAAATTTCTGGAGACAAGGTTTTCCACATGGCCAGGAAAGGGGTTTCCCCACCTACCGATTTTAAAAAGGGGGGGCCACAGTTTTTCCCCGTTATCGCACACCACCTTTCCCCCTGGCACAAAGTTCTTGTCACCCAGCCAGCGCCTCTCTTTGGGGTTAGAGCCGTCCACAGCTCCTGACCTTGTTTGGGGAAGGGTCCCAAGGCAGATTAATTTCAACACGGCCTGGTGTCCCCTGGCACGTGATGCCCCCGAGGACCTTGGGGGAAAAGCCCTGGCCCACCCCGGCTTTTAAAAGATGGCTTTTCCGGGCACAGATGCAGAAAAACGCGCTTTAAAAATTTTTGATGACACTGGCTGGCCAGGGGAGGGGCGGCTTTTTTCTTTTCAAAGAAATGCCCGTCGGGATCTGTATTTTGGGGGAAGCGAGGGGGATGACTGGCGGAAACCCCTCTTGTCCACCAGACGGAAAGGCAAAATTTTCCAAAGGGCCAAAGCCTGGCAATGCCGACTTCAAAACTTTTGGCTTTGGGGGGGTTTGGGTTAAAGTGTTTCTTCTGTTCCCAAACCTGGAAGACAGAAGGCTGGCTGCTAGACTGGCCGCTGTACGGCGTGCAGGGCGCAAACTGGGGGGAAGGAGAAGGGGAGGGGGGTCTCGGGGTGCTGGTGTACCGGCGACGGTGGAGGCTGAAGCGAGGCTGTCCCTGATCATGACTCTAGAGACAAGGGCAGCGGAGGACGCTTAGTGGTGGCGGAGAGGAGGATGCGAAGACAGAGGTTGTCACGTGACAGTGGTTGGAGGCCCGCGTCGGTCTGCCTTTTTTGCCAAGTGTTCCTCCAATTCAACACATGCATTCGCTGCATGATGACTAGACATGTGGGTTTGTTAACCACTTAAGGTTCGTGCCTCTACTATTGCATTTAAGCAAAGGCGGCATATGACATCGCTGGTGAATCAAGGCTTCTCAAAGAAGGCCAGGTCTTGAGAGGTCCCTGGACCTTTTTGACGGCGATAAACGAGAGCGGGTTTGCGCTGCACCGTGGCTGGCGAATCATAACAGCGTGACTTCTGCGACCAGCCCTCATCCCTTTTTGGTGGCGGAGACCCGTATTGACACTACCCCATCGTCTTCCTCTCGTCACTGATGAACGCTCGAAAGTCAAATTCTGTCTCTGCGGAAAAGACCAGATGGATTCCGCAATGTCGTCAGCATCATCCATCCATCAACACAGTGACTTGGTCGTCCTGACTAAACTGCATCCAGAAGCTACGGCACAAGCACGGGGCACACTGCTGCAAGGAGCGTTGCCGACCGCCCGGGTTTGCCGATTGAACCGCTTCCTTCACACTCCGTCTGGTGGCATCAGATACCTGGGCGTCATAGCAACAAATCATCCTCTTGATCATTTAACATGCCTTCTTCCTGACGCCAACCGCATTTTTGTCATCACAGAGGTCTTCAGACAAAGGATTATCCACAGTGTGGGTACACGAGTTGACATTTGGGCAGCTTCATGTAGGACGGATGCTGATGATGCTGATGACGACAATTGGTGGCGCGTGCTGGGCGACGAGGAGTTAAGACTGCCTAGATGCAGTTGCATAAACCCATTGAAGGACAGATTGGCGACGATGTCGTTACTTAGATTCACATGGCCCTGACCCAGCGATGACAGGCCTGACGGTCCTGCAACTGTACGATCCGCTGGCATGGCCGAGTTGTCGCCAGCACTGGAAGGAGCAACCTTCTCTCTGTACCACTACTCCATGTGCTACCGCCCCTCTTTTCTCGCATTACCACCTTCATTTTCGCACCAATCCAGAAATATAAAAATTTGAGAAGGTATGGAAAAGTTTTGGAAAGTCTCTTATTAAAAGACGGCAAATCACACTATTCTCAAATCCCTCTAATCAAAACAAAATTGCTGGAAAACAAATTAACTGCACGGTTCTATCAACAAATCTGGACTGGGCAAAAGCCAAAAAACACGTATCTGTTATGTTTTGGATCATAAATCGGTATTTTTTTGCACCTTTCAATTCACCTGATGGTGAAATATAGAATTCGCTGTTTAAAGATTACGTATATGCATAGCGTCAATGAACATTACTGGGAGCGCAAAAAGTAAAAAAAAACACGTATCTGTTATGTTTACGTATAATACACGGTATTTTTGCACCTTTCCAATACACACTGTGGTAGAATATAGAATTTGCTGTTATAAGATTTACGTAATGCCTGCGATACAATGAACAGTACTGGTGCGCAAAAGTCAAAAAACACGTAACTGATATGGTTTGATATAATAAACGGTATTTATTGCACCTTTCAATCACCTGTGGTGAATATAGAATTGCTGTTTTTTAAGATTTACGAAATACTGCGACAATGAACAGTACTGGGTGCCAAAAGTCAAAACACCGTAAACTGTTATGTTTCGTATAATACACGGTAAATATTTTGGCACCCTTTCAATTCACCTGTGGTGAATAAGAATTGCTGTTAAGATTTCTTAGTGGGCAGCATCAATAACATTAATCGCATATGATTATATCCCAACCATGGGTGCCGCAAGAAGTCCCAAAAAACAACGTAACTGTTAGTTTTGATATAATAAACGGAATTTTTTTTTTGCACCTTTCAATTCACCTGTGGTGAATATAGAATTGCGTTTAAGATTTACGTGATGCTGCGTCAATGAACAGTACTGGGTTGCGCAAAAGTCAAAAACACTAACTGATTATGTTTTTGAATAGATAAATCTGTATTATTTGCACCTTTAATCACCTGTGTGAAATATAGAATTAGCTGTTTAAGATTTACGTAGATGCTGCGTCAATTGAACATTACTGGGTGCGCTAAAAGTCAAAAAATCACGTAACAGTATATGTTGATATGTATAACGTAATTTTTGCAACCTTTCAATTCCACCTGTGGTGAATATAGAATTGCTGTATTTTAAGATTTACGAAGATGCTGCGTCAATGAACAGAACTGGGTGCGCAAAAGTCAAAAAAAGCGTAACTGTTATGTTTTGATATAATAACTGTACATTTTGCACCTTTCCCAATTCACCTGTGGTGAATATAGATTGCTAGTTTAAGATTTACGTAGATCTGCGTCAAAGAACAGTACTGGGTGCGCAAAAGTCAAAAAACACTAACTGATATGTTTTTGATATAAAAAAAACGGTATAATTATAGCACCTTTCACATTCACCTGTGTGAATATAGAATTGCTGTTTTTTAAGATTTACGTAGATGCTGTGCAATGGAACAATTCTGGAGCGCAAAGTCAAAAAACACATAACTTTTTATGTTTTGAAATACCATACTATCTTTTTTGCACATTCCAATTCACCTGTGTGAATATAGAATTGCTGTTTAAAGATTTTACTAGAAGGCTGCTTCAATGAACAATGCTGGGTGTGCAAAAGTCAAAAAACACGTAACTGGTTATATGTTTTTATATAATAAAACGGAATTTTTTTGCACTTTCAATTCACGCAGGGTGAATATAGAATTGTCTGTATTAAAAGATTTACGTAGATGCTGCGTCCAATGAACAATGCTGGGTAGCGCAAAACGTCAAAAAACACGTAACTGTGAATTTACGTCACGATAACACACAAACGGTATATGGCAACAAACAACCTGTGCAGACTACAAGAATTGCATGAATTGTAATTTAACTGCAAGGTGGATATATCAACAGTCACAGGTGTATATGGGTAAAATTGAAAATGAACACTTTAGCACCGAACACCTAACAGAAATGTATAACTGAAATAAAAGTGGAGTTATTGCAGCTAACAAAGGAGAACCTGTCCAGTTACTAGAAAAGATTGTATCCAATATAGATCAGGCTGCCCAATATCCAGGAACTATTACAATAGCAAACTGTAAATAATAAAGATATTCCACTACAATGTACAACACAAAGACATGGGTGAACTTTATCCAATGTCTTAATAGATAGACATGTCTGTGTTCCGCCCGAGGGCCCCCCCCCCCCCGCTCCAACCGCCGTGAATTTACAGCGGGTAAGATGCAGCTTTAAAAAAAAAAAATTCCTCGATAGAACTTAACACATAAAATCTTCAAATCTCTAATCTAACTAAATTAAGGATTCACAGCTTAATAGTAGAGGTTTCTCTGTGCATAAAATAGAACTAATATCGCTGAGCTGTTTGGCCACAGGCAGAGCGCAGGTTCAATCCTCAATGAGACGCGAGAGACACTGAGGCTGAAACAGGAAACGCAGTACTATTAAAACGAGTCATGTGATTTTTTTCCAGCCAATCGCAACCAATACACATCCCCAGTCATACGTCGCACACACATTTCACCTGCTCCTATTCTGAATCTGATTTGCTGGCCGCCAAAATTACAGAACGCCGAAAAAGGCGCGGATCTTAATAGATGAAGCAAAGAATTTAACTCTTAATAATCGCATGATCTGAAATTCGATCACCATAAAAACCATTGCTGAATTCAAACTATGACGATAAAAAATCGCTCAACACTAGTAATAATATAACAAGTTACATGTTACTAGGATTCAGGAGAGGGGTCAATGATCCAGGTTTTTATCTATTGCCAGATTGGAGTCAGGAAGACATTTTTCCCTAAACTGAGGACAATTGGCTTCTACCCATTGGGGGATTTTTGCCTTCCCTGGATCAACACTAGCCCAACAGGCAGAACTACAGATTACGACTTGTCTTTTTTTAGCCTTACAAACTATGAAACTATGAAACTATGAAACTATAAGATTTGGTGAACCTGCCACCATGACTGTACATCTATATACAGATAAGTACCTGTGAGTGCCCTAATGTAGGAGTGACATAAAAAATATAAATGTTTGTGAATAAAGGTGAGGGTTAGCAAAGAGGGTTTGGTAGGCCTGCCTGAGGAATGTGTTTTCAGGAACACTCTTAAAACTCCTAAGGATGGGATTGGTGCCTGATGGTATAGTGGTAGGATAACCAGAGAGATGGGTGCAGCAGCGACCAAAATCTTGAAGACCGGGCCCCCCCCTCCCCCAAAAAATGGGGAGGTTTGGATGAATGTAGTCTGTAGTTTGATTTCCGTAGGCTGAGCGAGAGATAGTGGGGCAGGGGAAGATATAGATTGAGGAGGAATGGTATGGGGGTGCAGCACTGTTGAGAGCTTTATGGGTAAAGTGAAGAGTTTTTATGCTGTATTCTGTACTGGATGGCAACCATGAGCGATGACACAGGTAGAGCATCATTATAGCGGCTGGAAAGAAAGACAAGCCTGGCTGCTGCATTCAGGATAGATTAGAGAGGGGAGAGTTACAGAGAGGGAGACCGATAAGCAAGGAGTTACAGTAGTCAAGACGAGAATGAAAAGAGCAACATTGAGAGTTTAGTTGTATCACAGTGAGAAAAGGACTGATTACGGAGATGTCTAGAGGTGCAAGTGACAGTAGCGGGCAAGGGAATGGATAAAGGGGTGAAGCAGATCGGAGTCTAGAATAACCCCAAGACAGCGGGACTTGGCTGCCCTAGGAACTTATGGTGATCCACACACTGAGATAGAAATACAGATGTTGGTTTGTTAGTAGATGGGGAAAAAAAGAAGTTCGTTTTTGGTGAGGTTTAGTTTGAGATAGAGATAGAGGACATGATGTCAGAGACAGCGACAGACAGTCCACTGGAGTTTGTAGCAGGCAGAGAGTGAGGTCTCGGGAAAAGTGTAATCACTTGAGTGTCATCAGCGTAGAATATGGTAACTGGAAGCCAAATCTACAGATGGTTAGGCCAATGGGGGCTGTATAGATTAGAAGATGAGTGGACCAAGAACAGACTCCCTGAGGGAAACCCCAACGCTAGAGGGAGAGGAGAGGAAGTGAACCTGCAAATGAGACACAAAAGAAGCAGTCAGAGAGGTAGGAATAGAACCAAGCGAGAGCAGTGTCCTGTATGCCAATTGTCCTGAGCATGCTGAGAGAAGATGGTGATCAACAGTGTCAACGCTGCAAGAGATCCAGAAGAACAAAACAACGAGTATTTGGCCCTGAGAATTTGCAGTGTGGAGATCGTTAGAAGACTTTAACTAGAGCAGTTTCTGGTGGAGAGTAGGGTGCGAAACCTATTGTAGAGGATCCAAAGAGAGTTAGCAGAAGAGAAAGGCGGATTAGGCGAGAGAAACCAAGGCGTTCCAGAAGTTTGAGATAAAGGGAAAGGTATAGAAGAATGGTCGGATAGTGGCAAGCACAGGAAGGGTCCAGAGGAGGGTTTTTTTTTAGTAGGGGAGTTATAATCAGCATGTTTAAAGGAGGATGGGAAGATCCAGTGAGAGAGAGAGGTTAACAGATGCAGTAAGGTAATAGAGGATAGCTGGAGAAATAGACTGTAAAGGTGGGAGGGGAATGGGGACGCTAGAGCAGTGGAGGGGCAGCGACAGGAGAAGCCGGATACCTTCTTCTTCTGTCGTTGGGTCAAGAGCTTAGAACCACACTAGAGGATGTACAGGAGGGACAGGATGGGTTCTGCTTGGTTTTGTGATAGATGTATGCCGATACTGTCAATTTTGTCTTAAGAACTGTGGGGCGCAGGTCCTCAGCACAGAGGTCAGAACCGGGCCTGAGCAGGGAGTGATGGTGTCATACAGCGTTTTGGGTTGTTGTGTAAGGTTGAGATGAGGGAGGTGCAAATTTTTTTTTGGCGCTGTGAAGGCAGTGTGATAAGTCCTTGAGCATGAATTTGTAGTGGAGAAAGTCCTGCAGGTTAGCTTCGATTTCTCCACAGATTCTACCGCCATCTGGAGCATCATTGCAGAACCGAGTCTGAGCTGTGCCAAGCTGCGGGCGTCTGCCTCTGGTGGTGCGGTGTGTGAGTGGACCAATATGTCCAGGGTGGTTTTGAGAGTTCGTGTAATGTATGACAGCCAGGACATGACAAGGAGAGGGAGAGATTGGGCAGTGAGGACTGTATGTGGTCTATGATTCCTGGGGTGGATAATGGAGCGATATTATCTGAATGGGTGAAGGGCAGGTTGTTCCATAGAAGGCTGAGAATTGATAGTAAAAGAGATAAGTTTATGATCAGAGAGAGCATAAGGAGAATAAGAGAGTTAGAAAATGGATGAGAGACGACAGAAGAACCAGATCAAGAGAGTTCCCATTCCTTGTGGTTGGGAGAGTCGTAAACTGCAAGAGGCCAAGAGAAGAGGTCAGTGAAGAAACAGAGATGCAAGAAGGAGACATGGAAATCAATGGGGATGATGGAAATCACCCATGCTGAGTGTGGGTCATTTTCAGAAGAGAGGAATAGGGACCAGGCCGCGAACAATTATCCAAAACTGGCGGTGACTCGGAGGTTCAGTACAGTCAAACTGCGACTCTGATGGAAAAGTCTGACAGAGTCTAATGGTGTGCGGACTCATAACGGAGGGGAACAAGTGACAGGAGGTTATGCGGAGGAATGGACCAGGTCCAAGTGCAATGTGTGAGAATAGCAAGAATTTATGCCAATATCCTCCAACCCGATCCTGACTCAGGTTTGGGGGAGTGGGTGAAGTTTAGGCCGCCATAGTGAGAGCGGTCAAGGGAAGCGGTGTCAAGTGCTGGAGCCATGTTTCTGTGAGGGCCACAGGTTGAGGGAATGAGAAAGGAACAGGTCATAGAACAGCAGTGAGTTTGTTGCCAACAGATCGGCGTTCCACGTGCAAATTTAAAAGGGGCAGGGAAAGACGTACAGCGAATATGTACCACATTTCCAGTCCCAGTCCCCATGCTTGCCACCAGAGGACACTGCTGTGACTAAGGATAGGTAAATGGTTCAAAAACATGTAAGTGCTGCTTGCTACTTGACTTTGTACCTCACTGTATTTTAAGTATTTGGAAGACTACTAAATGTTGTCTTTTACATTTTGCTCTGAACTACTAGATTCTGGGATTTTACAGTCTAGCCACCAACGGACACTACTCTTAAAAGAAAGGCAAACACAAAAAGTATATCAGTCTGCTAAACATTGATCACAACAAGACCCCATTGACATATTACAGGTTAATTTCACCTTGTGACTTGTAGCTTCCATGGGATGCAGAAAACGGATCTTCTTTTACCTACTTCTGGCTTCCATATCGGTGCCAACTCAGGCCAATTTAAAACATAAAATCTCTTTAAGTGTACAGGCCTATTGTGTGGGCTTTTAAGGCTGAATGGCTGAATAACATACACATAGATTCTAGATGGCTTTGCCACGTCCTGACAGTTTTAAAAAAGACCAACCACCACCATTTTAACCGTCAGGAACTCGAAAACAGCAGAAAACTTGTATTCTCACCAAATTAATGTTTCACACAGTTCAGCACTTCAATGACCATCTTTAGCCGCTCATGTGTATTCTTTCAATGTGGAACTTGGTCTTGCTGTCACTTGCATTGCTCGCCACATTTCTTTTTTTTGGTTACTATTGTATTTTCAGGCCATTCATGCACAGTATTTTCAGTTATTTAAAACTGTGCAATCACCCCTCACACTTACAGTCCTGATGACTACTCAGCGGGGCAAGATCAGGCCTACTCATTGGGTTACAAAGGGTCTAATGGAGTTCTACACACCCCCCACAAACTGTGCCAAACGTTCCCAAAAGTCCCCCCTAACCTTTTTCCGTTCAGCATTTTAGAGCACAAAGCTGAAACTTATTTTAACCCGGGCCCTGTTGGGTGTCCCTAATGCGGACACTCTACTGAAAGCTACTATCCAGGAAAATAACCCCTGCGCCAGGACTCAATCAGCATTTTGATATCTCCAAAGCATACAAAATCGCGGGCCAATTTATTTGGTCCCAAAAAGGTGCTCAACGTGCATGGGACCTCCGTTTACCAGTACAAACACAACATACAGTAAAAACTATTTACATAGAAATAAAAAAAGAACAAATTCAATAAAATGAAGAAAAAAATTTTTCTTAAGCCCTTTTTTTCAAGGGGGAAATGTTTACCCCACACAAAAACTACCTTTCCTTCTCAAAGCAAAAACTTCAAACTTCTGTGCTCTAATATAAAAAAACAGTTCCCCTGATGAAGTGATACCGAAACCGCTCGGGGGCTTTTTATAGCCAGCACCTTCGGGGTAATTTAAACCATGTTATAGGTTATTTGTGACAGGCAAAGAGTACCAAATTGCATTCAAAAGGATATTTTCTTTTTTATGTATTTGGGCACATTTTATTTTATATTTTTAAACCTCTTTGAAAAAACTGTTTTGCCTATATCACTTTACTAATAAAATTTTTAAGACTTTCACGTTTTGGTATCTATATGCTCTTTATAGTATTTATTTAATTTGATATGCACGTTGCACTTTATTACTAATTCCTACGTATCTACTATTACATTGATTAACGCTATACTGTGACTAAGATATTTATTATGGATTTTGCTAATTTGTAATTACTTTGGACGGATATGTTACTTTACCATTGGCTACATTATTGGTCGTTTTTTTATGATATTTTTGTTATTTGGATTTTTTTATAGATTTGAAATAAAGAATGAATTTTTAATAATTTTTTGAATTTTCTGGTACCTGATTTAGGTATATAATATAAAAATCTTTTGCGTGTGATAATTCTATCCCATTTTAGTTTTAATACTGTTCTCCTGCTATTTGAACAAGGGATTTTTGGACCCCGTAAGACATGGTTAACACTGCAATCTCTATATCCCCTACATTTACATATTTATCCACTTTTAACAGTCTTAAGGCATGTTCACACGGCTTAAAATGGGCCATATTTCGGTCCGTAATTCTGCGCCGAAGTGCGCCAATTACGGGCCGAAAACGGCCCATTCATTCCGGTAATTCACAGTTCTCATAGGAACTATGGATTACGTCTCCTCTGCCGCCGGTGAAGCCCGGCGGGGAATAATTGACATGTGAATTCCAGCCGCAATACGCGCCGCAAACAATTCAAGTCAATGGGCCGGGCGAAGTGCCGGCCCCTGCTCAGTCCCCCGCTTCCCGCCCCCCCCCGGGACACACGGGATAATTGCGGGGCGTAATTACGCCCTGTAAATACACCGTGTGAACATAGCCTTAGGGCTTGTCCCCACGGCAGAGGTTTTTAGTCAGTTTTACAGATGGTTTTCGGATTTGAAAAAACCGTCTGCAAAGCGACTGTCAACCTTTTACACTGATTTATATAGACAATCTGTTTCAGCATCCGCACTGCACGGATTTTCCACTAAAACGGTTTTTGACACCGCCAGTGTTTCGAAAAACTTAGAGCATGGTCATTTTTCTGCCTGGTTTTCGGGCAGAACATGAACATGTTTGGGTGTGAAGGTGACGGCTTGAATCCGTAAACTGCGGACAAACCCGCCCCCCTACATGCCAAAAAAAGACAAAATACCAGTTGGAAAATCCGGCCGATATTTTGTTTGCACCATTATAGTCAGGCTGTGGATTTGGGAGTCGGAATCCATTTTGGTGGCGTCCGACTCCGACTCCAAAAATATATAATAAATTGGTTCAGTTAGTTCAATGCAATACCAAGAGTAGAAGAATTGGTTTTGCCAGTGCTACTGCTACCATATTTCTACCTCAACAGTTTGAGTTTAATTTTGAAAAGTTTTTTGAATGGCATGGAGCAAGCAAAGCATTGCCACAGTGGAAAAGATTCCTCTCCCATAGCAAACAGATTGACCAGATTTCAGCAAGATTTTTTCACTTACTCTTGTGACAAAGCACAAGGCCTTGTCATCGAGGGCCGATATGTGCCACCATACTTTAGGGCTGCTTGGTAAGCCACAAATAGGCTGCAACTTCAGGTTCAACACTTGTTTATTTTGCCTCACTGCTTAGACATGGTATTTTTGGCCAGCTTTTACTGGAGCATCTTAGAGCTGGAAGTCGGGTATGGGGGGGTGTGGTTACCACCCAACCGGGGAGTTGGAGGGGAAGGGCTACGTGTAATCTCTATCAGGGAAAGCTGGAATACCCTCCTTTATTGCTGATGAGACTGTGTGGAGTAAAATCTTTTTTTCTTTTAAAAACCCTTTTTTGATCCCTTAAGCGGGTTACATTTTACTTTTTGTTTTGCACCCTGCCTGAAGTCAAGCTAATACTGTTCTTTGGACTTTTTTTAATAAAAACCCATTTAAGTTGAACTTTTTTTTTTTTTGGCCCGGGGATGGAGCTGAACCCCCAAACTCTCTAAAAGTAAAAGGTTAAACCCATTCACAAAACTGACTGTGCCTGGACATTCCCTTTATACCCTTAAATTGTAAGAGATGTTTGCTCAGTGGCCCTTTTCTTTGTCACCAACCCAAGTTATGTACAGAGGCTTTCCTGGCCGGGAAAATAATTAGAACAATTTGATAATCTATGAAGGGGGATCTGAGGGAGGCGATACTATTTCCAGTAAAAATCATAGAGTCACTAAAACAAATGTTTTGTAAAAATTTTTTTTTCCCATTTACTGCAGAACTTTTTTTCTTTTTTAAAATTTTTTTATTAAAGTTTTTTTGTTCTAAAGTTGTATTAATAAAAAATTTTTATGTTCTACATAAAAGTTGATTATTGTATCATAAGGGGGATAAAAACCCTGAGTTAATTTTAAAAAAGCTTATCACTTAAACATCGTAGGGGGTCAGTGTTAGGGAATTGAGGGGTTTGAGTCGGATCTTGGCTACCACAGCCCTTACCCCACCCTGATTATGATTGTTCACATCTATATTTTTAAACAGGGGCATAATAAAATTGTCTGGGCCCCCCAAAAAAACTTTTCAAAGTCCTTCTGAAACCAAAAAAAGGGAAGCCCCAAAACCTATCTAGGTGATACAGTATCTAAAAGGTGAGTACACTTCACTTTTAAAACTTTATATCTTTTCATGGACAACACGAAATAAGACACTTCCTTACAAAGTAAAGTACAGTACACTTGTATAACCAGTAAAAAAATTCTAAACTGCTGGAAAAATGATACACCTTAAGTGAAAATAGGGGAAAATTTGCCCAAGGTGTCAATTTCTTGTGTGGGCATCAAGTTTTTTTTTTCAGCACTGTTTTAACTTTTTTGGGGATGGAGTTCACTAGAGCTCACAGTTGCCACTGGAAACCCCCTTTCCTTCCCATCACGGGGCCGTTGGGTTTGAGACCTTGCGCTCCCTCCTTCACTCATTGGGACCCAACGAGCTCAAAAGGGTTTAGGGCTGGGGGACATCTTGGCCATCCACCATCTTTACCGTCATTTTCTGTAGCAAGGAAAAGATCATCTGGAAGGTATTTACGCTATTACGGTTTGAATATTTCCCTGTGGCCCATTTCCAAGGGAGGGGATTTTGCCTGCTTCAGTGTGCACAGTACATTTGGCATTCATGGTTCCCTTAATGAACTGTACTTCCGACAGCAGTTTAGGACTCATGCACTCCAGAG
>JAODAL010075378.1:0-14019 GCA_025379985.1 Phyllomedusa bahiana
ATTAGCTGAAACCCCCCAAATTTTTTTTTCATTTGTTGGGTGGGATAACTTAGGGTTTATTCTGGACGGATTCCATACTGCGCCCGGTATTTGCGTCAACGGGCGGAATCCATCCCAGTCATTACGTAATCCACAGTTTTTATAAAAAACTATGGATTCCGTCTTTTCTCCCTGCTCGGGCTAATCCCCGAGGGGGGAAAATGACAGCACTTTATTTACGGCGTGTACGCCCCGTGAATAACGAGGGGTCTATGGGGCCGGCGAGTCCCCGGCCCCCCCGCCCCCTGCACGGAAACCCGCCGTAATTGCAAAATCCGTCCCCGCAATTACGTCGGCAATAAGCCGTGTGAACATTGCCTAACAATGTAACCATGTAAGGTTAGACAGGACAGTCTTACAATGTGTCACATTTCTCATAGTGTTGATAAATCTGGAACATGTTAGAACGTACTAATCTAAATCTACACCTTTTATTAGTTGGCTTACTTTATGCCTCTAACTGCGGCAAAATTTTGGTGCATTTTCTTGGCACGTGGCGTCCCACACTGAGCAATGCCCACTTTTCCTGCGCTCATTTACCAAGGCCACACCCCTATACGGAAGTATGTAGAAACTGGATAAAGCACATAAAAATGTGGTGTAAAGCATGGAAGCCATTATTTTTAGCTCAAATGGGGCCAGAATTCTGGTGCAACTGCCTTGATAAATGTGCCCCAATGTTCTAATAGGATGACAGTTACAGGGAAAGAAAATCCTCGGGCCCTTCTTAAAAAACCGAAGGGGCAAAATTTTACACTCCTTGCAACCAGCAATGGACAGTGGTTGCCAGTTTTTTTTTCTAAATGTAATAGCGACTTTTGTTTACATAGTTTGTAAGGCTGAAAAAAACAGTGCCATCCAGTTCAGCCCATTGTTAAAATTTGATCCAGGAAGGCAAAAAACCCCCCAAGAGGTAGAAGCCCAATTGTCCCCCTTTTAGGAAAAAAAAAACTTTTTTCGACTCACTAGCAATCAGAAAAAATCCCGGATCAAAGATCCCACTCCAGAACCTAATCACATAACTTTTATATTTTTCGCTCAAGAAATGTATCGAGACCCTTTTTTTTAACTCTGTTATTGAATTCACCCATGAAATTTCCCTTCCTTGGCATCGGTTACACATTTGTTTTGCCCCTTCCCAGAAAATAACCCCTTTTTTTATTTTTTATGTAAAAATTTTTCCTCTAGGAAATAGAGGATCCCCCCTTTGGGTTCTGAAACAGCCTTTGGTTTAAAAAGATTTGGGGGAGAGATCTCTTTTTTTGATTTTTAATTTTTTTTATACATATCATATTTTCCATGGGTTTTTTAAGGGCTAAAAAAAGCCAAGTCCCCCATCTAGTTCAGCCTGTTGTGCAAAGGGTGTTGTCCAAAAGGAAGGAAAAAAACCCCCCAATGAGGTAAAAACCCCAATTGTCCTCTTTTTTAGGAAAAAATTTCCTTCCCCTGCCCCAAATCTGGCAATCAGAAAAACCCCTGGACAATGCCCCCTCTCCTGAATCCTATCACTGAAAATTTTGTTATATTTTTACGCCCCAGAAATGCATCCAAACCTTTTTTAAAACTGGGTTATTAAAATTAAACCTTGAAAAAGCCCCCTTGGCAGAGTTTTCCCCATAGTCTCATGCTCTTCCCAGTAAAGAACCCCCTTTTCTATTTTATGTAGAAACTTTCTTTTCCTTTTTTTTCAAAAGTTTTTTTTTTTTAAAGGGAAAAAATCCCCCCCTTTTTTTTCTAGATACACCCCTGGGGTAAAAATTTAAATTTTGGGGAAAGAGATCTCTATATTGCCCCTTTGATGTTTTTAAACATTTTTATTATGCCCCCCCAAAGGCCTTCTTTTCTCAAAAAATAAATAACCCTAATCTTCCCAAAATTTTTCTGTGAACTGTGCCCACCCAGCCCCTTTTTATTATTTTTTTTTCCCCCTTTGTCCCTGTTAAAGCTTACAATGTCTTTCCTTTGAAACGGGTTCCCCCAAAACTGTACACAAATTTTTTCCCTGTGGGGTTCAAACCAGTGACTTGTATAAGGGAGAATAATTTTCCCTCTTCTGTGCATCTATCCCCTTTTTTAAATGAAACCCCTTACCCTTTTTGCTTTGGCTGCTTTTTCCCTACACGGTTTCTACAATTAAGTTTACTGTCCCCCAGGGTTCCCAAGCCCTTTTCCCCATGCCCACTTTTCCCCAGGGGTTTTTTCCAAATTTAACATTAATAAATGTAAGGGGATTTCTTTTTCCCCATTGCAAAACCCTTGCTTTTAAACATTTTTAAACCTCATTTTCCCATTTCCCTCCCCGGGCCCCCCAACTTACCCGGATCCCTTTGTAAAAACATTTTAACCTCTATTGTGTAGTTTTACTTTACGGGCTTAGAAATCGTTGCAAAAATTGATATGCTACTGTGAAATGCCCTGTGTAAAAAATTCTTTAAATTAAAAAATGTTAAAGAGGATGGGGCCCCAAATACTGACCCTTGTGGTACCCCATAGTAACAGCGATCCAGTCTGAGTAGTACCGTTAATTATCCCCTTTTTTTTTCTATCAGTGAGCCAGTTACTTACCCACTTGCACACATTTCCCCCCATCCCGATTCTCATTTTATTTCCCAACCCTTTTAGGGGCCCCCGTATAAAAATGTTTTAGAAAATTTTAGATATATGACATCCAGTGCCTCCCCCCGATCCACCCCTAGCACTGACTTCCTCATAAAACGGGGGGGGGGGATGAAAATTAGTCGGGACGGGACCGACCCCTTCATGAACCCATGCGGGAACGGCGTTAAAAACTTTAAATTTTCAGTGAGATTTTTTCCAGGATAGCATCTTTTAAAGAAAACCTTAAAAATTTTTTACCTAAAAACAGAGGTTAAGCTTATGGCCTTAGTTTCCTTTTCCCCCCCTTTTTTGCCCCCCCTTTTTAAAAATTTGACCATTTGCTATGGCCAATCCTTTGGGACATACCCCGTTATTAGACATTTCCTTTGAATATTAAAAATGGGGGCCTTTTCTATGACACCCATTAACCTCTTGGGACACGGGGTTTGTTATGCCACCGGGACCGGGGGAAATTTGTTATTTTAATCCCCAAAACGAGCTGCACTTCTTCCGGGTTTTAGCCCAAAAAATTTTTTAAGTTGGAGTTTACCACATCTCCCCCCCCCCGTTAAACGGGAAAAGGCATCTCCCTCGGTAAAACAGTGGAGAAAAAAGTTTTAATCGTTTGTTTTTTTCTCATCCCCCCTTACTGTCTCCCCCTCAGTATTTTTAAAAGGGGCCAAACTTTTTTCTTTTTTAATCTTTTAAACTATTTATATATTTAAAAAAATTTTTTGGGGGTTATTTTTAAACTTTCTATACCCAAATGTCTTTCCGTCTCCAGTTTTGTTTTCCTTTTATCTTTTATTTTACACACTTTATTTTTTTCCCAAAATTCTTAGTCCCTTTTTCACTCCCCTCCTTTTTGGGTGGGGTGAAACGCTTTCTTTTTTTTTTTATTGCCTCTTTTACACCCCCTTGTTGATCCACTTTGGGGGTTTTTTTCCTTTTTTTCAAATTTTTTTTTATTACTAAAAAGGTATTTTACCTCTCCAGGGGTACCTAGGTTTTTTTTTAAAAAATACCCAAATTTATTATTATTTCTCCCCAATTTTTAAAAAAAATTGCCCCCAGTCAATACGTTTAGGGCCCCCCCCTAAGCAAAAATAAAATTACCCTTCCCTAAAATTCAGTTTTTTTGGGTGGCTCCTTGACAAAAAAATCTTTTTGGGAAGGGAAAAACGGAAATTTTTTATATTAGGGTTTCCACTTTTCCCTAGGGGCCCCTCAACCTGAACCTTTGTTACTCTGTCGGGCCCTATTAGTTAATATTAGTTCTAGAAGGGCCCCTTTTCCCCTAGTCGGGTTCCCCACCCTTTGGCAAAAGGGAATTATCATTAGTTATTACAAAAACCTGTTTCCTTTATGAAGCTACAACTTCAGATTCCAATTGATGTCTGGAAGTTAAAGTCGCCCAAATAATAACCCCACTTCTGAAATTTTTCCCCCTCATTATTTTCCTGAGGAGTAAAAACTTCCATGGGTTTTTTGTTATAAATTTGGGGGCCTATAGCAGACCCCTATTGTATTTATTTTAATTTTTACCCCATGTATTTTTTTTCCCCCTTTCCCCCCTTCCCCCCAAAACAGTTTTTTTCTCTAAACTAAAAAATCTTTTTCACAAAATTTTTGGGGATTTTCCCCCCCAAACCGTCCTTTTATTTTTGTTGCTTGCCTTTGGAAACCCGTTCAAGGGTTTTACAATCCTTCCCTGTGAACTGGTGCCCCAAAAATGTACCCCAAAAAATTTCCCGGGGTGGGCTAACCAGTGACCCTTTTATAATATTTTCATCATGTGCAAACTAAACCCCCTTTTTATAAACCCATAATCCCATTTGCCCTTGGGAGGGTGCTGCCTGCACTGGCTGCTACAATTAAAATTTTCTGTCCACCAGGGGTTCCCAAATTCTTCTTTCCCTGTCACTTTTTCCCCGTGTTTTTCATTTAACATGTAAACATGTAAAGGGGTTTTTTTCTCCCATTGGTATTTCCAACATTTTTCTGTGTTAAACCTCCAATTTTGAAAATTTTTTCTGCCAGGCCTCCAAACATTTTTCCCCCTATTGTGGCGATTACTTTACAGAGCTTTGTTATCTGCCCAAAAAGCGGGTGGACATCTTTTTTGGAGGGATTAGTGAACCCCTTAAAAAATAAAAATTTCCCCTCCCACCATAGACTTTTGTGGCTTATCAATAGGACCACCTCTGGGACCTACACCTACCTCAGGAATCAGCCCCCAAACTGTTGGCCCAGAGTGATGAGCTGGTCGTGCTTGCACATAAATAATAATCCATGGACAAGAATTTATTTGTTGCTCTTTTTGAGAATTACTAAATTGAGATGTTGATCGTTAGATGTTATTAGTGGATTGGCCTTTTTAGTGCCAATTATTTCATCCCCCATGACATCGTTTACCAGTCTCTGGGCCCTTGGGGCCCCCCCCAGAGGGGGTAACTAGGGACCAAAGGAGTGGTGTTCAAAAAAGTGGGTTTTTTGGGATCCCGACAGTGGGTTTGGCCCCCCTTTTCCTCTGGGAATTTCAGTGTATAGCGGCGAAACATGTCAGGTGCAGGACTGTTCATTTGCTCTTTTAACCAGTAGATGATAGGAGAAATGAAGATGGAAATTTAGGCAGATATACTGCAGATATCTAACTCGGTTCCATACTATATGACAAGTTCAGTTACTTTAATCCAACTCTATACTCACCCTCTGTGTTTTTAGCAAGTATAGGTTCCAAATAAAAGTTATGTTTTAGAGATCATGGACTTTGATGGCATAGCTTACTGATAAGCAATCAAAATCTAAGGTGAGAACACCGTTCTAATACAGTAGAGAAGGCTACTGAGTCACCCTTCATTTGACCATCCCCCAGAATATACTAATCCGCACATAACAGAGGTGACCCTGCTGGAATTCAAAATTTTGGGCCAGGGTGGATTTTGGAAACCCGGGTAACATTTCAATTGGGGGGTTTGGAACACATCCGTGTTTTTAATTTCACACCTGCATTGGAGGAGAGCTGCCTCGTACTCTGTAGAGTTAGGGCCAGAAATATTTGGCAGTGGGCACAAGTTTTTGCGATTGGGCTCTGCATTTTACCAAAATTGGATTTAAAATGAAACCTCTACAACAGAAATTTAAGTGCAATTGTAACGGGTTTAATTTTAAAGGGTTTAAAAAAAAAATATCTGATTTTGAAAAAATAGGAAATTTTACACATTTTTTTACAAAAAACTCCCCATTTTAGGAGCTCAAAAGTAAATTTGGGCAAATAAACATAACCCAAAACCCAAAAAATTTTTGTTTCCCAAAATTTTTTGGGAATCCCTTTTGGGGGCAAAACACCCCGCCCTTTTTTCCCTTTAACCAAAGGACACACCCAAAAGCTGGGTTTCCTCCTTCTTAAAAGCTTTTTCCCGGGCCTTTTTCAGCCGCAGGGGCCCTTTTGGGTTTTTCTTGGTTTTGGGTCTTTCCGTCTTAAGTCTGGATTTGAGCAAGTGAAAAGCATGCTCCCCAATTTGGGTTTTTGAAACTGGGATTGACTTTCCCAAAAGTGCCAAAAATGTTCCACTTTTGGCACCCCTGAACTCCTGGGTAGCTTTGGCTGTATGCCCTTTGGGTTTTAAAAGTCCATCTGTACTATGAACGCCATCCCATCAAAATTTGCAGCATTTGGCTGAAAACTGGGGGGAAAATATCCCGGGACACTGCAGAATTCATCCCCGGTATTTTTTGTCTGCTTTATGTCATCAAAAAAACAAAGTGCCCCAGTGCCATTTAAAACCATGCATGCCCAGCCATCACGTTCCCCACCATGTTTTACTGGGGATGGGGTGTCCCTTTGGATCATGTGCTTCCCCTTTCTTCTCCAAACTTTTTTCCCCCCCATCATTTGTAGGGGTTGACTTTGTCTCATCTTCCATAGAATACTTTCCAGAAACGAGCTGGCTTCTTGAGGTGCTTTTGGCAAATTTAACTCTGGCCTGTCTATTTTTGGCATTGTGAATTTTCTTTAGAGTAAACCCCTTTGATTTTTTTTCATGACTTCTTTTTACTGTTGACTTAGGACGATACACCTACTTCACTGAGAGGTTCTGGACTTCAGTGATGTTGTAAAGGGGTTCTTCTTCCCAAAGAAAGTTGGGGCGATCATCCCCACTGTTTCACCGGGGACGCCCGGGCCCTTTGGAGTTCCCAAGCTCCCCATCAAATTCCTTTTTTCCAAAATGCCCCCAATGTTGATTTCTACTCCAAGATGTCTGCTATCTCTCGATGGATTTGTTCTTTTTTTCAGCCTCAGGATGGTCTCTTCACATCAATTGAAGTTCCTTTGACCGCATGTTCTGGTCACAGAAACACTTCCAAATGAAAAACCACACACCTGGAATCAACCCCAACCTTTTAATTACTCATTGATTACTTTTTAAAACGGGGGAAAACCCCTTCAATTAATTGCAGCCCTTAGAGTCCATTTCCAATTACTTTTGGTCCCTTAAAAAAAAGGGGCAATGCATTACATACTTTGATTCCGAAACCCCATTTCTCCAATTTGGATGTGGAAACTCTCAAATGGCAGCGGAGGTGCACTTTCAGCCCAATTAATAAATAATTTGTTTCTAAAACATTTTTTTGAAAACAGCAAAAAATAACAAAACTTTGTCCGTCCAAAATATTTCTGGCCCTAACTGAAACAAGGTGCCCTCGGGAATCAATTAAGTCCAGGCGGATATACAACCCGGGTAACTTTGCTTTTTTTAGGAACACACTCCTGTGTTTAATACACACCTGCATTGGAGGAACCGCCTCACTCTGTAGTTCACCCTGTCTCTCAAAACACCCCTGACCCATGACTCATGGACCTTAATTTAAACTTCAAATTGGTCCTTCGGTATTTGGCATCAAGAGCGTGGTAGCAGATCCAGTATTCAGGTGGGCACCAGGGGCCCGACTTTACAGCTACCCCAACTCGGAATTTGTAGGCTGTCAACTCCCTGAACTCTGGCCTGTTCTTCAAACTATTCCTGAACAATTTTTTTTTTTTTCATTGTGGCAAGGATCATTTTTCTGCTAAAAGATGCCATGGTAAGCAAACGTGTACTTGGTCTGCAGTAACGTTAAGGTAAGTGGTACGTGTAAAGTAACATCACGACAGGGGGATTTTAAAAAGTTTTTTGCATTGGGGTCCCTCGGGGTACTCTGAGTATTAACAGGGTGCCCCCCAATCCCCTTTAAACCTCTCACAAAGCTATCGGCACCTACCCCTGTTTTTAAAAAAAAAATCTTTTGGGTATAGCTGAGCAGTGCACTCAAATTTTTTGGGCACCAGGGGAAGGCCTGGGGGGGGAAGGAAAATTCTTTTAAACCCACTGTATGTCTTGGCCAAATGAGTGACCTCTCAAAAAACATCATATCAAAGGTAAACAATTTTTTATAATAAAATAAATAAAAAAAATATACGTCCACAACGAGATTTCGCTTACTCAACGAACAAAGAGAGACAAATTAGAGCGCCATCGCACAACCCAAAAATCTTTTAAAAAAAGTGAATAATCACATCACTCAATACATATGTGTCAACTAAACAAATCAGTGACCTCATCAAATCCAAATACCATATATCAGAGTGTAAACATATTTATATATACGTCAAGCTTACAACGGGAGACAATACTAAAGGGTGCGAAAGCCACAAACCCCAAAAGTGTTAGGTCGCCATATTATTGCCTGGTAAATACACATTATAATGCAGCAATTCATATAAACTCTCCTTTTACCTCAAGAAACAGTCCTCCACCATATCACGACGCTCATCCCCAGTATCCCCAGAGAGTGCATCGCAATTTTGGCGTACAAAATCCCTGGGATCCGCGGCTTAAACCACAGGTCCCATGGAATGTAACGGGACTGTAACATTAGAGGGCGCAAATTTATACACTATAACAGCGCAACATAAGGAAATCTAGCTAATGTTTCAATCACCAAAATAAAAATATACATGGCTGCAACACAGGCATCTGAAAATTCTTCCTCTGTCAGGACAGATACATCCCTCTAATAATTATGCAGATTGGGAAGAGGTTCATCGTAGGGCATCCAAATTAATATACGGCATATTAATAAATTGATCCTTTTTTCCAGAATTCTCTAAAAGAAATAAAAATAATAATTATAAATTAATCCAACACTATATAAGTATTTTCATATAGTGTAGAAGGCATATAAGCAAAGATTCAACCAGGGACTAACTCATCGAAGGTAACACTTTAAATTCCAAATTCAGCCCATATGGAAACAATGTATTTAATTTGAAAATCCATTCTAGTTCTTTTCTTTTTAAATATAACTGACGATCTCCCCCTCTCCTCAACTTTGGGGGTATCAATAATAGAAAATTTTAAATCAGTAATTTTATGTTCTTTTTCCAGAAAATGCTTTGAAACAGGTAAATCCATCCTCCCTGTTCTAATGGCAATGTACATATATGAATAATATTTTTACACTTTGATATGTGATGTTTTGGGATTTGATGATGCCACTGATTTGTTTAATTGAATATTGATTGACACATATGTATTGAGTGATGTGATTATCTCACTTGTATTTATATGACTTGCTGACACTATATTGTTGCTTGAGAAAGGCTCATTGTTGAGCTGAAACATTGCACATTGTGCTTGATTTTTGGATGTGCTGTCTGGACCTCTTTTGGATATATTGTACAACCCGTGGACTGGGCTTACAGGCTTGCACCCATCATACTTGTTTTCTTGTGCTGCTGGTTTGATTTTTCTAACTGCTGAGTCCTGAAAGCGTGGACGGATCTTTATATTTTTCATTTTTTGTTTTTTTTGCAATATGGAGTCTACACCCAATGTGTTTTCGTATTCTGAGGAGATGTGAATAGGATTCTGCAGGGACTGCCTTGTGATGTGTCTTTCTTTTGTGTTCCTTTGGTTATAAACTTAAAAAGACAGTGGGACATGATTAATAAGAAATCTAAATCAATGAGTTTGCATCTTATTACTTTGAGTGAATATTTTAAAGCCAATAGAATTCCACGTGGGATGCGGTCTCATCTTAGGCCCCGTTCACACGGCTTATTTGCCGACGGATTGGCGCCGTATTCCGCGCCGTATTTGCGCTTCAAATACGCGGCCAATCCGCGGAGTACATTACGGTAATCCACTGCTCTCATTGAGAACAGTGGAATCCGTCGCTCCTCCCCGCTCGGCAAATCCGCCGCGGGGGAGAAAGTGACATGCAACATTATTTACGGCGCGGACGCGCCGTAAACAATGCATTGTCGATGGGGCCGGGAGTGGCGCCCCCGCCGCGCTCCGGCCCCGCCCCCGGCCCGCCCCGTATTCACGCGATTTTTTTGCGCTAAATACGCGCACAAATCCGCCGTGAATAAGCCGTGTGAACACGGCCTTACACCTAATTTGTTTCCAAACAATGATGAGTTCTGTCTGCGCTTCATACAGATTTCCAATAAATATGCACGTGATGTTATATTATTGAATATTGAATATCTAAAATTGGAATTGACTGACATAAATGTAAAAATACAAGAATTAGAATCTACAATTTCTTCATTGATAAGTTGAGGAATATGCAAAGTTTAAGGAAGATATGTCGTAAGTATTGGTCAAATTCAGGGAACAACTTGAGAATGGCAAACGTCAAAAGTGGTTTAAAGATCATGAGGACTATCGATCCGGACAGATCTATAATTGGCAGAAATATGGTGTCAATCGTGTCACTTTACAATCTAAGTTACCACAGAAGAGAAAGCGTCGTCCTAATATGTCTGATGTTGATAGTTCTGATAATGTTCCTTTTTTAGAGTTGGATCAAAACATGGACGGACCCGGAAGGGGGCCGTAAACACTGGAGACGATTTAAACAACAGAATTGGGAAAACCGGGTGCGTGGCCTGGCTATGCTGGCAGCAGGACGTGCTGACTGAGCGCTCCGCTAGGACCCAGCTTTAATAGGGCTACTCACACAGCATAATGAGTCCCAGGAGAGCAAAAAAAGCACCTAAGGGTGGCTGTGTCTCACCTACATCGGAGACGCTCATCTCCAACTACTTCTCGCCGCTGGCGGACCTGCAATCCGTTAGTGAGTCGGCGCCTTCATCCCCGGAGCAGGCGCCATCTTGCAGGAGGAGGCGCGGCTCTCTGCTTGACCCGGCGCCATCTGCCAGGCCTGAGGACGTGAGTCGGCGATCGCGGGCGGCAGCAGCGCAGCACCGGACGGCTGGGGACCCTCAGTCTAAGACGCCGAGGCGCGCACTTAAGGCGGGCAGCAGAGAGGGAATGGACGCTGCTTGGAGCGGACTGCAGGAGGCGGCGGGAGCTCCCTACCACGAGGCGCCGCCATCTTGGATCCACTCGGTGGGACAGGAGATGCTGCATGCAGGAGTGGAGAAGGCAACAGCAGGTACAGGGCAGGCAGCTCAAGTGTCGGAGGGCAGCCCCGGTGTTCCGGACCCCCTGAGGATGCAGGGCTCAAGAAGAGGGAGCCTGGAAGCTGTGACAGTGGGGACAGAGGGCAGGTTCCAGGGACTGAGAAAAGCCCTAAAGCACAGGCCCCTACTCCTGGTCTGTGGGAGGAAACCCAAGCGTCCCTGCCTATCCATGGGAGCCCTGCTGCTCTTGAAGGGACTGATAGAGATCTGCTTATCCCAGTCTCCCAGGAATCCGTACCAGACCCCCTGGAGTGTCCATCTGTAGGCCCTCCTCTTCGGGCCTCTCCAGTGGCCTTCTTCGCTGGACCCCACGGTCGGGATGAAGACCGACCAGCTGCTGGTGTGCATCAAGCTTTGCCCAGGCGGTGGGATTGCACATTCACCGTCAGCCCATCACCCACCGCGGTAGAAGTCCCAGATGCTGTCCCTCTAACCATTTCACGGGAGCAAGCCATGGCAACCCTTCAAAGTCACCCAGAGCTACAGGCGTTCTTGTCGCTCTTACCAACTAAAAATGACTTGTCAGTGATGGCACAAGACCTCAAGAGTGTCTGGCAGCAGGACCTGCATACAGTGAAGGGGGATGTTTCTGCCTTGCAGAATAGGGTGCAGAGTCTTGAATCTTTTCAATCGTCTGTTATGCGCTCAGTAACAGAGTTACAAGCTTCTGTTAAGAATCAGCAATCCCTTCATCATGACCTGACCGTACAACTCGATGATCTCGAAAATAGGAATAGGAGGAACAATATCAGGTGCGAGGGCCCTTTCCCGAAACCATCAAAACCAAGACATTGCTCAAGCCCTGACAAGCTTATTAACATGCCCTAGGCAAGGCGTCTGATTCCCACATCGAGACAGACAGAGCCCACAAGCCCTCGACCCCCCCAGTCCAGACAGCACTAAACCGAGAGATGTGATATGTCGTATCCATTTTTTCTCCGTTAAAGAGGAAATAATGAAACGGGCGAGACTTGCACCTAACATCATCTTCGAGGGGTTCAGGATTTCTATTTTTCCGGACTTGTCTAGACGTACCCTGCGCTTGAGAACTGCCACTAAACCGCTTCTTTCTGCTTTGCAGGCGAATCAGATCACCAACAGATGGGTTACCCCTTTTCCCTGCATGTTAGAACGGAGGAGGGCACACTCACCTTCGATCTCCAGAGGGTCTCCGGCTTTTGTCTCTGCCCTGAAATTACCACCTGGGCTCCCTACCTGATTGGGACTCAGCGTCATCTCCATCCATCAGCGGGCAAGGGCCCAGGAACTTTCCCCAACAAGAGACATTGTCCTCATGGCTCTCCCAAGGAACACGGCTCCAGAGGAACCAGAAAAGTGTCACCAGATTGGAAAGAGGACACTCGGCCATGAAACGGGGACTTCCATTTGCTACCCAGGAAGTTTTTTATATATGTGGTTTGAGCCACTCAGTTCGTTTTTGCATGTGCGGAAGTTTCGCGACATTGTCGCTGTGTTTTCCTTTTCTTTTTTCCCGTTTACAAGGGGATTTTTTCCCTACTCCTCCTATTTTAAAGGACTCTATTTTATTTTAGTTTTGGGTCTTTAAAGGGTTTTAGCTCATTTATTTAAAAATTTTCTAAATTACCCACATGACTGCGGGGGCCTAAAGAGGGCCGGGGGTCGCACGACAATTACTCAGGCGACTGGGGATCCCCTGCACGGTTTGGGCGTAGGGGGCTCTGATTCCCCCCAATAGGTTTATAAAGCAGGACTATGTGCTGTTTAAAGCAGAACGAAATTGCGGGTTTTTAGGTTCTTTGTCTCTTCTATGTTTTTTTAGGTTAGGTCCAATTGTGTTTATAGTTACAAAAAGTTTCACTATTTGTTTAAAGCGGCATTCTTGGGCTGGGTGGTGGGGTACCCCCCACCATATCTGTTGGCACACCCTTGACTGACCTTACAATGGTGACCCACAGGTTCCTCCTTAAAGTTTTTGGGATTTAATATTCCTGAGAGGGGGTCCCGGGTCCTTTACACCATGCAAAGCAAAAAACTCTCATCCTATGTTTGCAGGAAAAACATATACTAAAAGGGCATCTAGAGAATTTCAGAAATAAATAACCCGCTTTGGTGCCAGAGCAGTAATCCGGGGAATAAGACTAAGGGTTTTCTAATTTTTTCCATAAGAACCGCCACCAGGGGCTGAACAAAAACGGATGCTCGGATGACCCGCAGGGTTTGGGCCCGAGCGCTTAGGGATAAGAGGCTTCCCTGTTCCTCCCCAATCAAATTTAAAAGGGGGCTGTTTTTTATTCACACCAAATTCTTAAAAATTTCACTCTTTTTATCAAAAACTACACAAAATCCCAACTCCGGTTGATGGGGGGCCGCATTGATGAACCACGGGGTTTTGGACACGTTTTTGGCTAGGTTTTCCCCCCGCTCATATTCCAGAAGAGAATCTGGGGGCTAAAAGCCCTTTTCTACAGATGACTGCATCGAGCCAAACTAGTCCCCCTAGGGGAAAGTCCACCCCGGCGGTTCACGGAAGTTCTATAAAATATTAAAGGATGACCTCACATCTCCCCTTTTGGACTCATTTTTTTCGGTTTTTACAAACTCAAAAATTCCCCCCTTCTTTTTTCAAACCATACAAACAGTCATACCCAAGCCAGATAAGATCCATTACTCTTTTCAGTTTTAGGGCCCCTACGCTACTCAACACAACACAAAGATTTTTGCCAAACTATTAGCTATTAGATTTTTGAAGCAACCAGATATCTTCATCAAGATTTAGGGGGGATTCATCCCAGCAGAAGGCTAGAGATAAACGCTAAAGACGTTTTCCACACAACCATGCCCAAAATCCGGTCCCTTTTAGCTTTATCCGGATGCGGGGAAAAGCATTCACAGGGGGACTGGCAGTTTTTTAAGTCGGCCCTTCG
>JAODAL010075379.1:0-14019 GCA_025379985.1 Phyllomedusa bahiana
CCCTTTGCCTTCTCCTTACTCTATGCCTCCTCTGACCTATCCTCTGCCTTCTCCATTACTCTGTGCTCCTCCTAGACCTGTCCTCTGCCTTCTCCATTACTCTGTGCTCCTCCTCCTAGACCTGTCCTCTGCCTTCTCCATTACTCTGTGCTCCTCTTCCTAGACCTGTCCTCTGCCTTCTCCATTACTCTCTGCTCTTCCTCCTCCTAGACCTGTCCTCTGCCTTCCCCATTACTCTATGTTTCTCCTCCTAGACCTGTCCTCTGCCTTCTCCATTACTCTGTGCTCCTCCTCCTCCTAGACCTGTCCTCTTCCTTCTCCATTACTCTGTGCTCCTCCTCCTAGACCTGTCCTCTGCCGTCTCCATTACTCTGTGCTCCTCCTCCTAGACCTGTCCTCTGCCTTCTCCATTACTCTGTGCTCCTCCTTCTAGACCTATCCTTCGCCTTCTCCATTATTCTGTGCTCCTCCTAAAACTCTCCTTTTCCTTCTCTATTGCTCTGTGTTCCTCCTCCTAGACCTGTCCTTTTCCCTCTCCATTGCTCTGTGACCCTCCTCCTAGACCTGTCCTCTTCCTTCTCCATCACTCTATGCTCATCCTCCTAGACCTGTCCTTTTCCTTCTCCATTACTTTGTGCTCCTCCTCCTAGACCTATCCTCTGCCTTATCTATTACTCTGTGCTCCTCCTCCTAGATCTGACCTCTGCCTTCTCCATTATTCTGTGTTCGTCCTAAAACTCTCCTCTTCCTTCTCCATTACTCTGTGTTCCGCCTCATAGACCTGTCCGCTTCCTTCTCCATTATTCTGTGCTCCTCCTCCTCCTCCTCCTAGACCTGTCCTCTGCCTTCCCCATTACTCTGTTTCTCCTCCTAGACCTGTCCTCTGCCTTCTCCATTACTCTGTGCTCCTCCTCCTAGACCTGTCCTCTGTCTTCTCCATTACTCTGTGCTCCTCCTAGACCTGTCCTCTGCCTTCTCCATTACTCTGTGCTCCTCCTCCTAGACCTGTCCTCTGCCTTCTCCATTACTCTGTGCTCCTCCTCCTAGACCTGTCCTCTTCCTTCTCCATTACTCTATGTGCCTCCTAGACCTGTCCTGTCTTCTTCATTACTCTGTGCCCTCCCCATAGACCTGTCCTCTACCTTCTACTCTTTCTCCTCTGCCTTCTTCCATACCTCCTAGACCTGTCCTCTGCCTTCTCCGTTACTCCTTGTCCCTCCTCCTAAGACTGTCCTCTGCCTTCTCCATTACTTTGTGCTCCTCCTCCTAGACCTGTCCTCTGCCTTCTCCATTACTCTGTGCTCCTCCTCCTCCTAGACCTCATGATCACATATCACCACCACATAGTGACTGGATAATACCAACACACCATGACCACATATCACCACCATATAGTGACTGAATAATACCTCTATATTTACTATTTTGGCATAGGCAAACAAACTCTATCAGTTCTCTATCTGTAAAACACTAAAACGTAACTTTTATTATGTATAACTCTTAACCTCTATGCACACTATTTAAAAACCTGATTTCTAACCTCGTCATTTAACCCTTTTTGCTTCTGAAAGAAGGAATAGCTCCTTTTCTGTTATCAAGTCTGGTGGAACCCCACCTATTAACAGGAGAGCCTTATATCTATAGCAAAGTACTAGCTCCAGTAAGGGATCCCAAGCCAAGTACTTGGGCAGTCGTCCCCAATCTCATGGACACAGAACAAATAAGGTCCCCTTGTGACACCCCTGCAGCAGGTGACACTTGTAGACAGAGGTGAGAGATCACAATTTTAAAACGTCTATTGACCTCGCCGACTTTTTTGCCAGCTAAACTGGCTTCATCAAGGCTTAGAGGCCCTTATCACATGTGGTTAAGCTCACTTCCTTTTATATCATATTAGGTAAACACCCCATTCAGGTGCTCACCAATTAGCCATCAGAGAATCCACTTTAAAACCCACCCCCCCTTCCCTCTCCTGCACGCACACTCATAACATGTCCTGCTAAAGCTGCCACCATGCTCCCATGAACAGCAATTCTCAGGCAAATTCGCCATCTCCATAACAGGCTTGCGCCCCATCTTACCCTACTGCCCGCGCCAACGCACTGCACCAACATACACCTCAGCCATGACTGTGATGGGCTTCCGTCTTATTTCTCTCATATTATTGCAACTGCATGCCTCACCTAGAATGAACTAAGCAGAATAGGTGTCACATAACACAGCACACTACCAACTTTATCAACTCCCATCAGCCCCTTCTCTTCCACGTCTAATATGCATATTCATTGGGAATATAAATTTCACTGTATAGTACACCACTGTCATATTATCTACCCATAAGGCACTTCTCCTATATGTCTAATATACATATTCATTTTAATTAAGCTGCAAGCCCCATTAAATAAATACATGTTTTATTGTGCTGTATACTATTGTCTCAGACTATTTCCATAAACCACTTCTCTTTTACATGTAATATTCATATTCATTTTAATAAAGCTGCAGGCTCTATGGTTAGTCCTCCCTCCTGCAGTTTGACCTCACAACTTCCCCATTGAAGATTCTCTCTTCCGGCTCGCGGCTAGCCACCTAATTCATTACGTCACAGTGGAAGCATGCAGAAATATGGGAGCATGCAAAATATATCAGTATCTTCAAATGCTATTGCATCTAGTTGCATCCAGTCAGCACTAGATCAACGCAGCGAGCAGAAACAATAAATCTATACATAGATGAATATATACATGAATAGGTAGTTATCCACTCCCAGGCTGCGTCTCGCCACAACAATGCGCGCGCACATCCCATACCATTCAGCTGCCAACAAGCCCCTCCACGCACAAAAGCAACATACATACATCCCGATTTGTTAAATAGAAACCGTGGCCTCATGTGATCAATACCTATCATCATTACAGGACCCAGGGAAAATGAGGGACAACGTAGAGGCAGAGGGGGGAGGGGAGGAGGGATGGCGGGGGGGGGCAGGAGGGAGGTGGGAGGGAGGAAAAAACATATGTGAGTTCTGATGCCTCCATAGTCATATATTCAACTGTGCTATATCCACTGACCGTACTTAATCACATATATCATGTTTCTTCAAAAATTATTATATAGGGAATCAGCAAGATCAAATAAATGCTGAAAATGAAAAGCCTTCATTTAGGCCTTTAGGTTTCAATGTATTGAGTCTGTGTATCCATCTTGCCTCTTCCTGCAACAAAACTACATCCAGATCGCCCTTTCTTTCCCCTAGCTTTTTCACACAGATGCCCCAGAATCTAAGCACCTCTATTTCGCCATTATGTACTTCCAAAATGTGTCTCGCTAGGGGGGGGGTATCACCTCTACTTTTAATAGTACTCAGATGTTTCGAGACCCGACGACGAAACTCCTGTATGGTTTTTCCCACATAGATCTGGACAGGTACACATAGCCCCATAAATCACCCCTCTGGTTTTTCAATTAATGAATTGTCTTATCTCAAATCTTCTCTTATCAATGGGATTAACAAATTCTTTAGATTTCCATATGAATGGACAAAATGAACAGTTGCCACAGGGATATGAGCCTACCACCGGGGACTGTAACCATAAGGATATGAGCCTACCACCGGAGACTGTAACCATAAGGATATGAGCCTACCACCGGGGACTGTAACCACAGGGATATGAGCCTACCACCGGAGACTGTAACCATAAGGATATGAGCCTACCACCGGGGACTGTAACCACAGGGATATGAGCCTACCACGGCGAACTGTAACCACATGGATATGAGCCTACCACCGGAGACTGTAACCATGTTTTTTTGCCATCTCCCTCAAAATGACTATGTACAAATTCATCCCTAAGATTTTTTCCTCTTCTATAAGTGACACTATGTGAAGACACAGGAAATCCGGTGACGTAGCTCTAAGAAGTGCCGCCGCAATAGTGTACAGGGTCCGTAGGCAATGAAAAACGAAACATTATTCTTCAGTTAAAATGCACGCACGCACAAAGCAAAACACCCTCCGACATGGCGAGCATAACAGACGCGATTCGAGTCATAGACTCTTGATCACTGTTATGTCTTTGCGGGTAAGAGCCATCTTTAAAAACCCTTCTAAAACCAATAGCCAAGAAGGGAAAGGTCACATGGTCTTAAATGGCAAAACTGGGTCAATGAATACGGGCTTTTACTGCTAATAGTATAGTAATGGATATTGAAATAAATAATAGGTAATAAATAATAAACAATATAGAATAAACAATATAGAAAACTGCTGTAAATATCCGAAAATAATAATATATGAAACAAAAATATACCCATTTATAAAAAGTATAACAAATGTAATATATATATTATAATGTCTTATCCTAATGTATTAAACAAAAATTTTTTACTATGTATTAATATGTTAATATATATACAGCATGTCAGTACGATAATTCAAACCCTCTGGTCTTCTAGTTCCCAGTTTTAAGATCCATTGTGCCTCCCTTTGTCTTAACACCTTAGTCCAATTCCCCCCTCTATATGGGCATTGTATTTGTTCAATTGCATAAAACTTCAAACTTGTTGTGTCCCCCTGGTGGCATTCCAAAAAATGTCTTGCCGCTCCTGACATTTGGGGCTGCTGTTTGTGTATGCTAGTGATGTGTTCCCTTATCCTTGTTTTTATTTTTCTTATCGTGCTGCCCACATATTTTTTTATCACAGTGTGTACATTCTATGATTTAAATACAGTGGTGACTGTCACACTTGATGAATTGACCTACAACATATTTTTGTTGCCTATTGTTATCCTCAAATTCTGTGTTTTTTTTAGCTAGATTGCATACTCCACAGCGGGATCCACCACATTTGAAAAAACCCTTTTGGGATAGCCATACTTTTCCCCTACTGGCATTTTGTTTTGCATGTACACTTGGTGAAATTATGTTTCCCAATGTCTGGCCCCTTTTGGGTATTATACGTATCCCCTTATCCAGAATGGTGGGAAGGGTCTCATCTTGTCTTAGTATACTAAGATTTCTTTTAAAAATTGTCTTTATTTGGTTATAATTTCTACTGAACTTGGTGGTAAAAGCAATTTTTTCCAATCCTCCCTGTTTATCCACGTTAGTTGCTTTTTGTGTGGTTTCCAGCAGTTGTTTTTGTGTTTTAGATCTCACTTTTTTGATGGCTCTATCTATCTCTTCCCTTTTATATCCTCTTTTGATTAATCTTTGTCCGATTGTTTCTCCGGCCATCTTAAAGTCTCCTTCCTCTGAACATATGCGTCTGGCCCTAATCATTTCCCCATAAGGGATGGCATTAAGCGTGCTAGCAGCATGACAGCTGTTAGCTCTGAGGATGGTGTTTCCTGCATTCGGTTTCCGATAGAGGTTAGACGTGATCTTACTTGTTTCACTGTTACCAGTGAGGCAGACATCCAAAAAAGGAACACTAGATCTATTCCAGTCACCTGTGAATTGTAAATTAAATGGATTGGAATTGATGTATTCCAAAAAGCGCGGTATGAGCGCCACATCGCGACCCCACACCAACAGGAGGTCGTCAATGTAGCGCCCATACCACACTATGCAGTCCAAAAAAGGGTTATTTTCATTATAGATGAAATGATGTTCCCACCAGGCCATGATGATGTTGGCCAGAGATGGTGAGAAGGTGGCTCCCATAGGGGCCCCTTCTAGTTGTAGGTAAGGTGTGCCTTCAAACTTGAAATAATTACTTTTTAGGAGGTATTCCACAGCCATAAGGATAAATTCCTGTAGGTTGATATCATAATCACTGTGATTCTTCAAAAAGAAGGTAAGGGCAATCAATGCTACTTCATGGGGTATACAAGAATATAATCCCACTACGTCACATGTAACCCAAGTGTAGTGCTCTTTCCAGGCTAGAGCCATTGAAATTTTTAGCGGAGACTGTAACCATGTTCTTTTGCCATCTCCTTCAAAATGACTATGTACAAATTCATCCCTACGATTTTTTCCTCTTCTATAAGTCACACTAGGGTATTTAGGAATCACCTCAGAGAATACGGATCTCCCTTCAGAAGTACCAATGCCCTTCTAATTTATAACCTCTCATTTCATTTGGCTCTATCATCAAGGTACCTATACAACGAATTAAATCATTTTTTTTTTTTTTTTCTTCTTTTTACTGATTAATAAGTGTCCTCTGTCCACTGGTCAAAGCCCTATTAAACGCCTTCCTAAAACCCTTTTTTTTGGGGAAAACCCCTTTGCCTGAAAACATCATTTAACTTTATACTTTCTTCATTGAAATCCTCTAATGTAGAACAGTTTCTACGAGCCCTAATAAATTGGCCTATGGGAATCCCCTTTTTTTTGAGAAGGTGGATGCCAGCTAGAAAAATGTAACAGACTATTGGTAGCCGTATTTTTCCGAAATAATTTTCTCACAATGAATTTCAAACGTGAATTTCATCCCAATTTCATTATCATTGAGTCTAGATAAAAAATCCATGTATAATTTTTCACTACCATCCCAAAAAAACAAGATATCATCAATAAAGCGCCCGCAAAATAAAATCCGGTCTGTGAATTTTTCAAGGTGTTCAGAAAAAACAATAGCATCCTCCCACCAACCTAAAAATAAATTAGCAAAGCTTGGCACACAAACTGGGCCCATGGCTGCTCCCTTTATCTGGTGATAAAAGGTTTCATCAAACAAAAAATAGTTATGTGTCAAAACAAAATCCAATAACTGAAAAACCCAAAATCATTGTTTTTCCGTAAATTGTGTACCTCTTTTTGTTCAAAAAACTCTTGATTGCTTTCAGGCCCAGGTCATGTCTGATGTTACTGTATAGGGCTTCTACATCTAACTTGCAAGAAGTGTACTCTCACTCACCACTAGATCATTAATTCTCACACAGTATCCTTCATATCTTAAAGATACGAAGGACGGCCAGTGACAAAGGGCATCAGTATACGATCAACATACGTGCTGGGTCCTTGTGTTAAATTGTTTCTACCTGAGACTATCGGTCTTCCTGGTATTGGCACAACCTCTTTATGCACTTTTTGGTAATGCATAAAAGGGGGGCAATAGTAGGATTCACATTTAGCATAAATTTCTTCTCCTCCTCAGTAATTAATTTTTCTAAATTCCCTTTTTAATTTCCCTTTCAGATACTCATTGGTTGGGGTCTTTTGGAAGCCTCTCATATGTTTCTGAATCACCAAGTATTCTCTCAACCATCGCTCTATAGTCACTTTTATTGTATAGGTACCTTTAATGATAGAACCAATGAAATGAGCGGCATACTTAGAAGACATTGGCACATTCTGAAGGCAGATCCAGTATTCTCTGAGGTGATTCCTAAATGCCCTAGTGTCACTAAGAAGGGGAAAAAATCTTAGGGATGAATTGTACATAGTCATTTTGAGGAAGAGGCAAAAGAACATGGTTAACAGCCCTCCGTGTAGGCCCCTACCCCTTTGGGTTACAGTCCCCGGTGGTACGCTCATACCCTTATGGTTACAGTCCCCGGGTGGTAGGCTCATATCCTTATGGTTACAGTCCCCGGGTGGTAGGCTCATATCCTTAGGGTTACAGTCTCCGGTGGTGGGCTCATATTCCTGTGGTTCCCGTCCCCGGGGGTAGGCTCATATCCCTGTGGTTCCCAGTCCCGTGGTGGGCTCTATCCCTGTGGTTACAGTCTCCGGTGTAGGCTCATATCCCTGTGGTTAAAGTCCCCGTGGTGGGCCCCATATCCCTGTGGTTGCAGTCTCCGGTGGTAGGCTCATGTCCCTGTGGTTACAGTCTCCGGTGGTAGGCTCATATCCCTGTGGTTACAGTCTCCGGTGGTAGGCTCTAGTCCTGTGGTTACAGTCCCCGGTGGTAGGCTGATATCCTTTTGGTTACAGTCTCCGGTGGTAGGCTCATATCCTTATGGTTACAGTCTCCGGTGCTAGGCTCATATCCCTGTGGTTACAGTCCACGGGGTAGGTTCATATCCTTATGGTTACAGTCTCCGGTGGTTAGGCTCATATCCCTGTGGTTACAGTCCCCGGTGGTACGCTCATACCCTTATGGGTTACAGTCCCCGGTGGTAGGTTTCATATCCTTAGGGTTTTAAAAGTCCCCGTGGTAGGCTCATATCCTTATGGTTACAGTCTCGGGTGGTAGGCTCCTATCTGTGGTTACAGTCCCCGGGGGTAGGCTCATATCCCTGTGGTTACAGCCCCCCCAGTGTAGGTCATACCCCTGTGGTACAGTCTCCGGTGTAGGCTCATATCCCTGTGGTTACAGTCCCCGGTGTAGGCTCATTTTCCCTGTGGTTACAGTCCCCGGTGGTAGGCTCATATCCCTGTGTTACAGTCTCGGTGGTAGGCTCATATCCTTATGGTTACAGTCTCCGGTGTTAGGCTCATATCCCTGTGGTTACAGTCTCCGTGGTAGGGCTCATTCCCTGTGGTTACAGTCCCGTGGTAGGCTCATATCCCTGCGGCAACTGTTCATTCTGTCCATTCATATGGAAAACTAAGGATTTTGTTAATCCCATTGATAAGAGAAGATTTGAGATAAGACAATTCATCAATTGTAAAACCAGAGGGTAAATTTATGGGGCTAGTGTACCCTGCCCCAAGATCTATGTGGGAAAAACCATACAGGAGTTTCGTCGTCGGGTCTCGAAACATCTGTGTACTATTAAAAGTAGAGGTGATACCCCCCCCTAGCGAGACACATTTTGGAAGTACATAATGGCGAAATAGAGGTGCTTAGATTCTGGGGCATCTGTGTGAAAAAGCTAGGGGAAAGAAAGGGCCATCATGATTAGTTTTTGTTGCAGGAAGAGGCAAAATGGATATACAGACTCAATACATTGAAACCTAAAAGGCCTAAATAAGGGTTTTCATTTTCAGCATTTATTTAATCTTGCTGATTCCCTATATAATAATTTTTGAAGAAACATGATATATGTGATTAAGTACGGTCAGTGGATATAGCACAGTTGAATATATGACTATGGAAGCATCAGAGCTCACATATGTTTTTTCCTCCCTCCCATTTCCCCCCTCCCCCCCCCCCGCCACCGCCCCCGCCCCTTCCCCTCTGCCTCTACGTTGTCCCTCATTTTCCCTGGGTCCTGTAATGATGATAGGTATTGATCACATGAGGCCACGGTTTCTATTTAACAAATCGGGATGTATGTATGTTGCTTGTGTGCGTGGAGGGGTTTGTTGGCAGCTGAATGGTATGGGATGTGCACTCGCGTTGTTGTGGCAAGACGCAGCCTGGGAGTGGATAACTACCTATTCATGTATATATTCATCTATGTATAGATTTGTTTCTGCTCGCTGCGTTGATCTAGTGCTAACTAGATGCAACTAGATGCAATAGCGTTTGAAGATACTAATATTTTTGCATGCTCCCATGTTTTTGCATGCTCCCATTGTGACGTGGTGGATTGGGTGTCTAGCCGTAAGAGAGAATCTTCAATGGGGAAGTTGTGAGGTCAATCTGCAGGAGGGAGGGCGGGCTAACCATAGAGCCTGCAGCTTTATTAAAATGAATATGAATATTACATGTAAAAGAGAAGTGGTTTCTGGAAATAGTCTGAGACAATAGTATACAGCACAATAAAACATGTACTTAATAGGGCCTGCAGCTTTATTAAAATGAATATGTATATTAGATATATAGGAGAAGTGCTTTATGGAAAGATAATATGACAGTGGTGTACTGTACAGTGAAATCTATATTCCAATGAATATGCATATTAGATGTGGAAGAGAAGGGGCTGATGGGAGTTGATATAGTTGGTAGTGTGCTGTGTTATGTGACACCTATTCTGCTTAGTCCGTTGTAGGTGAGGCAGGCAGTTGCAATAATATGAGAGAAGTAAGACGGAAGCCCATCACAGTCAGGGCTGAGGTGTCTGCTGGTGCAGTTTCGTTGGCGGGGGGCAGTACTGTAAGATGGGGCGCAAGCCTGTTATGGAGATGGCGAATTTGCCTGAGGATTGCTGTTCATGGGAGCATGGTGGCAGCTTTAGCAGGACATGTTATGAGTGTGGGCGCGCGGAAGGGGGAGTGGGTTTTATGTGGATTCTCTGATGGCTAATTGGTGAGCACCTGAATAGGGGGTGTTTACCTAATATGATATAAAAGGAAGTGAGCTTACACCACATGTGATCGGACCTCTAATCCCTGATGAAGCCAGGTTAGCTGGCAAAACATGTCGGCGAGGTCAGATAGGACATTTTAAATTGTGATTTCTCACCTCTGTCTACAAGTGTCACCTGCTGCAGGGGGGTGTCACAGGGGGCCTTATTTGTTCTGTTCCATGAGATTGGGGACGACAGCCCAGGTGGTAGGCTTGGATCCCTTACTGGAGCTAGTACTTGCTATAGAATAAGGCTCTCCTGTTAAAGTGGGGTTCCACCAGACTTGATAATAGAAAGGGAGTTATTCCCTCTTTCAGAAGCAAAAGGGTTAAATGACGAGGTTAGAAATCAGTTTTTAAATAGTGTTTATAGAGGGTTAAGAGTTATACATAATAAAAGTTAAGTTTTAGTGTTTTACAGATAGAGAACTGATAGAGTTTAAGTTTGCCTATGGCAAAATAGTAAATATAGTGATCAAAAGTCACTCTCTGTTCTCTTGCGAGATTCTCAATTTTCTGAAGATTATGTGAATAATACCTCCACGCCATGAACACATATCACCAACGCATAGTGATTAAATAGTACCGCCACACCATGACCTCTTATCACCACCATATTGTGACTGAATAATACCACTACACCATGATCACATATCACCACCACAAAGTGACTGAATAATACCACAACATCATGACAACATAAAACCACCACATAGTGACTGAATAATACCTCAAAAATACATGTAAATCCCTAAAGAAGCATTTATGCTATTTATCATACATGAAAAAACTTTGAGATTCTTAGTTCACATATTCTTGATCAAAAATTGTTTAAGCCACCCACGAACTTATAACGTGATCTCAGGTCGGGTGGTCCGACGCTATCCTTACCTCTCAATAGAGCCAAATTCAGGCCTCTCACTGGGTCAACCGACCTCCATCATCCAGAGAGAAAGAAATAAAAAAACACCAACCCTACAAGCTGCACTCTTATAACAGCCTGTGAAAAGTGGGCGGGGCGCAGAAAACCAAAACGGAGGCATCTCCTACCCCTCAGTGGCACCCAGGTTCACATTGAGTTTTTTCAAAAATGTTTTTTTGTGCAGAGCTATACGTTGTATTTGGCATATGTTGCTTTTAATCTATATAGGGGGGAGGAGATGCCTCCGTTTTAAATAATTTTTGATCAAAAATATGTGAACTAAGAATCTCAAAGTTTTTTCATGTATGAATAATACCTCTACACCATGACCACATATCACCACCACATAGTGACTGAATAATACCACTGAACCATGACCTCATATCACCACCACATAGTGACTGAAAAATACCACAACACTATGACCACATATCACCACCACATAGTAACTGAATAATACCACCACACCATGACCACATATCATCACCACGTAGTGACTGAATAATACTGCCACATATCACAACCACATAGTGACTGAATAATACCACAACACTATGACCAAATATCACTAACATAAAGAGACTGAAAAATACCACACAGCATGACCACATATCACCACCACATAGAGATTGAAAAATAGCACCACATCATGACCACATATCACCGCCACATAGTGCCTGAATGATACCACCCCACCATGATCACATATCACCATCACAAAGAGACTGAATAATACCACCCCACCATGATCACATATCACCATCACCAGACTTGATAATAGAAAAGGAGTTATTCCTTCACAATTAGAAAGGGATAAATTAAGAGGTTAGAAATCAGGATTTTAAATAGTGTGTATAGAGGTTAAGTTTTAGTGCTTTATAGATTGAGAACTGATAGAGTTTGTTTTCCTATGGCAAAATAGTAAATATAGTCATTAAAAGTCACTCTTTGTTCTCTTGCTAGATTCCCATTTTTTGGAGACTATTTGAATAACACCACCACACCATGACCACATATCACCACCACATAGTGACTAAATAATACCACCACACAATGACCACATATCACCACCACCACATAAAGGGAGAAAAATACCACAACACCATGCTCACATATCACCACCACATAGAGACTGAAAAATACCACCACACCATGGGCACAGATCACTACCATATAGAGACTGAAAAATAGCACCACATCATGACCACATATCACCACCATATAGTGACTGAATGATACCACCCCACCATGATCACATATCATCACCACATAGTGACTGAATAATACCACTGCACCATTACCTCATATAACCACCACATAGTGACTGAATAATACCACAACACTATTATTATTATTATTTATTTTAAAGCGCCATTGATTCCAGGGCGCTGTACATTCGAGGGGGTTACATACATTACATAAGTCAAACGAGTACAGTGATAAGGGATAATGACAATTGGCACGACAGAGGGAGAGAGGAACCTACACGCGAGGGCTTACAATCTACAAGGAGGGGGAAAGAGACAGGAGGTGAGGGGCAGACATGTCTGTGGAGGAAGTAGTGACAAGTTTAGTGAAGGTTATAGGCAAGCCTGAAGAAATGGGTTTTCAGGTTGCTTTTGAAGCTGGTGAAAGTGGAGGACCACATATCACCACCACATAGTGACTGAATAATGCCACAACACCATGACCACATATCACCACCACATAGTGACTGAATAATACTGCCACATATCACAGCCACATAGTGACTGAATAATACCACCACACCATGACCACATATCACCACCATATAGAGACTGAAAAATAGCACCACATCATGACCACATATCACCACCATATAGTGACTGAATTATACCACCCCCACCATGATCACATATCACCACCACATAGTGACTGAATAATACCACCACAAGCATATCAATGGCAATGGTGGTTGTCATTATTCTCTCCTTCTGGGATTTGATCTCTATGTGGGGCAATTATGCCTGAATGCGGGCTATGGATTCCTATCATGTCCATGGTCCAGCTCTGAATCGGTGGTACTGTGAGTACACTATTATGAATTAGGCATATGTGCGATGCTTCTCCTTTCCCTTTAGTATTGCTATTGGTTGATGGTTATACGTGACATTTTCCTACATGCTTGTACAATCTGCTTGCCCCCTTCTAGTTTGTTTTTACCTGTATTATTATTATTATTATTATTTATTTTAAAGCGCCATTGATTCCAGGGCGCTGTACAATCGAGAGGGGTTACATATATAACATAAGTCAAATGAGTACAATGATAAGTGATGAATGACAATTGGCACGACAGAGGGAAAGAGACCCTACCCGCGAGGGCTTACAATCTACAAGACTGTATTCCTATGATAAGTAAGAATACGTTTTGATTCTGCATCCTCTCCCTGGTGAACCCTCTATTTTTTTGGGGGGGGAAAAGCGTTGGAGGAATACTTCTGTAATATCAGAGGAGTCGCACTCATTTTGTTATATCATCTATATCCATGGCTCTGCTAGTAGCTTATTTTTTAGGGGAAGTAATCTTCAAATATCTGTGGACACTCATTGGGGCACATTTATCAATAGTGTCTAACTGGAAGAACAGAGAGTCTTACACTGCGACTCATTCATCACAATGGGCGACATGTGAAAGGAGGATAACTAAATCCAATAGAGGGCTCTGTGGAGCTCTTTAGCTACTTTCCCAGAAGTCTTTACTTTAGGCAAAACAGTCAGTGAGCTCTGAAAGGCAAAGAAATCCTCACACAAAACATTTCCTTGGTGGCTCCAACCAAGGAAAACACTGCCCCCTAGAAACTGAGCTTAAAGCTTGCAATTCTATAATTCCTGTATTGTTATACTGCCCTCTAGTGTACAGTCCCCTCCTCCTCATTCCTGTATTGTTATACTGCCCTCTAGTGTACAGTCCCCTCCTCCTCATTCCTGTATTGTTATACTGCCCC
>JAODAL010075380.1:0-14019 GCA_025379985.1 Phyllomedusa bahiana
GGGGCGGAGGCGAATTCTGGGCTGGGGCCATTTATCTCGGATTGTCGGTCACCCTGGATATCGCAAGTCCCTTGATCTGATATCCCGGCATTACTGGTGGCCCTCCCTCGCGGGGGACGTTATAGACTTTGTGGCCGCTTTTCACATCTGCGCACAAAATAAGAGCTCCCGGCTGCGACCTGCTGGTTTCCAGTTACCACTTCCAGTACCAGAAGCACCTTGGACCCACATTGCTATGGACTTCATTACGAACCTTCCATCCTCTGAGGGGTGTTCAGTCATCTGGGTCGTGGTGGACCGGTTTTTAAAAATGCCGCATTTCACACCGCTGTCATGTCTTCCATCGGCTTCGCAGTTGGCCACCCTGTTCTGAAAAATATCTTTCGTCTGCACGAGATGCCTGCCAACATTGTTTCGATAGAGGAGTCCAGTTCACCTCTCGTTTCTGGCAGGCCTTCTGTTCCCTTCTGCAAATTAAACTGGACTTCTCGTCTGCCTATCACCCACAGTCCAATGGTCAAGTTTAACGAGTCAACCAGACCATGGTAAATTATCTGCGCCAGTTTGCTTCCGCCCGTCAAGATAACTGGGTGGCTCTACTACCCTGGGCTGATTCGCGTAAAAATAACCATCCAAAGGAATCCTCCGGGAAGTCTCCTTTTTACGTGGTGTTCGGGCAGCATCCTTTTCTTCCTCTGCCACTCTCGATTTCCTCGGAAGCTCCACAGCCAATGCCCAAGTACGCACTTCCTAAAAATATGCAGCTTGTCCGTAAAAACCTGCTTCAAGCTTCTGCCCAATTTAAGAAAAAAGCGGATAAGAGACAGAGAGCACCCCCTGTTTTCCAGCCTGGAGAAAAAATTTTGGGCTCTCCTCCAAGCACATCCATCTCCGAGTACCAAGCGGGAAGTTTGCCCACGCTACCTTGGCCCTTTCTCCATCCTACAACTGATCAACCCGTATCCTACAAACTCCGGCTACCCCCCTCCCTTCGTATCCCAAATTAATTTCACATTTCTCTCCTGAAGCCGCTGATTCTCAACCGGTACTCCCACAAGAGGGTTTCCCCTGCCACACCTCCCAGTGCCGAAGATACCTATGAGGTGAATGAGATACTGGATATGAAGCGTCCCAGAGGTACAATTTACTATCTCATCGATTGGAAGGGCTTTGGTCCAAGATAGATCCTGAGCCTCAAGAAAATGTCAAAAGCCCTAAGCTCATCCAACGTTTTCACAGGCTTCAGTCCCGAGGTGGGAGGGGCCCTAAGGAGGGGGGGTACTGTAACGCCTCGTGCTGCAGTTCGACTCCAAGGCCGCAAGCACGTCCCTTACCTGGCTGCTGCTTATTTCCGCGCAGCGCCCAGGGCTGCTGTTTGGTCACCTGCTCCTGTCCTGCTTCCTCCTCTGCATCTTCCTCCCCTCTAGGGGCGCGCGCACGTTAGTTCCCTGCATTTAAAGGGCCAGCGCGCAACAGGTAATATTGCTCCTCCAATCCCATACCTGCAGGAGCTTCTCAAGGACGCCACTTCCTGCTCTCTGCACCCAGTTGTTGGCGTCCTTACCTTGCGCTTGGTTCCTGTCTACGTCTTACTTCAGTCCTACGTTTCTGCCATATTCTGCATCCGTTTGCTTCCTGCCTATCTCTCCTGCTGACTTAGTTCCAACCTCGCCTGCCCGTCCTCCTGTGGTGCCTCTCTGTGTTCCGGCCTGATCCGTGCATACCACTTCGGCTGTCACCGCTAGGGCCTACGTCGAGGGTAGCGACCTGGGGGTTACCGTGCAGCTAAGTCCCTTCCCCGCTTTGGGGAACGGGCACCGGTGAAGACAATGGGCCCCTTAGACTCCGCTCCTCGGCGTGGGCTACGCCAACTCCCTGCGGTGACCAGTGGATCCACTGCTCTCTCCATTGAGTTCATGACAATTAATTTATTATCCACAACTAACCATTGTATGTTATATATTTGTTTTTTTTCTCTCAAGCATTTGATACTGTGCCACATAAAAGCTTAAAAGGTTGGTAAGTAAAATGAGAATGCTTGGACTGGGGGAAAATGTTTGCAAGTGGGTAACTGGCTCAGTGATAGAAAACAAAGGGTAGTGATTAATGATACATACTCGGACTAGATACCTGTTACTAGTGGGGCACCACAGAGGTCATTAATGTGCCCTAATCTCTAACATATTTATTAATGACCTTAAAAGACACAGAAGCACATGATTAGAAAATTGTTCTCCCATTGTACAAATCCCTAGTCATATTCTACATGCAGCGTGGTTGGTCATTTTAAAGCCCAAGTGGCTTCTTCTATAACCTAAAGTCATTTAAATTACATCCACTAACTGCCTATATGAAAAAACATTGGCACACTTTAAAGGTCAGTTTCCTAAATTCCTTAAAGCTTGGTCCGAATGGCTTACAGCATTCCCTACTTTTCGAGTGCATATTCATGCTAAATTCTTTGACAATCTCGAAGCCCTCTGAATCCATGTCATTGCATGTCAATTCTTTGCAAGACAGACCCGAGTGGCGCTTTTTAAACACGCAGTGGCGATCTCTCATGTGAATGCCGCTGCGTGTTCGTCATAGCCCGCAGTGATAATCTCACTGCTAATTGTTAGATCCGTCTTGGCGTCCGCTCTGTCGGTCCCCAAGACAGATCTACAAAGCGCTTGCAATACGAAGTGAGAACTCCATGTGAACAACCCCTAACTGTGCATATTGATGGTCATTTGTTTACCATATGTGCCCTTTGCTTTACTCATCTTTATGAGCAACAATAAAACACAATTTAGGGTACATGTAGTAGCTTCAGATTTACAAGTTAATACCCCAAGTATTCCTTACCTGTCAAGACAAGGTCAAATTCTGGAAGTTGGTACAAAGCTGGTTTAATACCGCAAATTCATGGCTATTTTTAGTATTTTCTTTTTTGTTTTTAATTCCCGCTTTCCAAGAACCATAACTTTTTTTTTTTTTTTAAATCAACATAGCTGTGTGAGGGCTTATTTTTTGCACGGCAGCTGTATTTTTAGACCATTTAAATCACCATATACTGATATATACTTTTCTGTTTACAGACCAAAATGTTTTATTTGTACCACTTTGGTTTGCATGTGACTTTCTGATCACTTTCTATTCCAATTTTGTGGGGAGGTGAAGTGACCCAAACTCCCATCCGAACCCCCACCCAAAAAATGTTCTTTTGGCCTTTTCTTCTTTAGGTTATCATGCAGGAACTTTTTATGCTGTTTTTTTTTTTTTTTAATGGGAAAAAGGGGTGTTTTGAACTTTTAAATTAAAATTTTTTTTTTTTCCTTTCTGTGGAAGGGTATTATAGGAGTATAAACATGGCAGGCCTGGGGACCTTTATTAGTCCCCCAGTTCCCATGCATGACAACCAAATAGAAACCCGCAATCTCGTAGTGGGAAGACATGAGATCAAGCAGCAGAAGGAAGTCCATACCATTTTCATACATTTTAGATGCCATTGACTTTCTAGGTCTAAAATTCACTTTGTTGCCCATAGCAACCAATCACAACGCCCTTCTCATTTTTCCAGAGCACTGTATGAAATTAAAGGGGTGCTCCGATTGGTTGCTATGGGCCACAAAGTGAGTTTTAGACCTAGATAGTTTTCATACATGTGGCCCCAAGTGGTTAAATGGCTGGGATTAGAGTTATCTATGATTTGGGTGTCAGATGTAAGTTTACAACCAACACCTACTGTGTATGGAGAAGACATTATACATGATCAGCTCTATATCTCCTTTACATCGCCATGCTGTAAATGTATGGTGTGGGACGTTAGAGGGTTACTTGTCCTGAATGCTTTGAAGTTTGGACTTTACTAATGATATTTTACATCAAGATGGTTTTTAAATTTCTCAAACAGTAGGTAATTGATGAACATTATATCATGGAATAATACCACTTTCCACACCACTATGGCTGAGGACATAAAAATACAGAACTCATCCCAAATGTCTATTTACTATTAAGATACTGTTGCTAATTTCATAGAGTTTGATTTACATACCTCAGTAGTCACAACATCATTTTCTAGTGGCATCTCTGTGGGTTCTTTCTTAGGACTTTCATCTGTAAACTTAATACGCCCCAGTACACCTAAACACACCCCCTGTCATCTTTTTACTATTGCTTACAAGTCGAAAATGATAGCAAGGTTATTTCAACCAGTCTTCAACAAAAAATAAAAAATAAAATAAATAAATTATAGGGCTAAAAGAACAAAAAAACCCACAATACAAAACTTTTTAACCTCTCCAACTGACATGAGCTGGTGGATCGCTTAAATGGAGCACTTAGGAAGCCTACACTACAAAAAAGGGCTACCACAAAAAAAAATTATACATTTGTATTATATTCACATAAAACATACAATAAAAGGCAGTATAGGGTATGTTTGTTAACTACGTTTTTGGGTGCGTTCTACCTCTCTTATTACTTGAACAATCAGGATTTCTGCTAACCTGTATGCTGATGAACTTTACCCGTTATCGATGAATGTGGAGTTTGTTTTTTTTTCATTCATTCGTGTAACAGGCATCGGTACCTTATATTTCAACACTGGGATAGCTGGTAAACAAGTCTCCATTCTTGTGATTCCTATATTTGCTTCAGCCTCTACCATTGTGTTGTACTGCATGCTGGTGAGTTTACATATTTTCTAGAATTCAAAATAACATTTAAGATAAAAACGGCAAGTAATTTTTCATGGAATCATATTGGAACTTTTGTCTTTTACATTGATATTAAAGGGGATGTATCTCTTCCTTAGTTCGGCCGATTCACACTGCTCTCAGCTTCTCAACTCTGGCAATGCAGGGGCGTTTCTTCCCCTCCCACTTGGGTGACATCATCCCCCCCTTCACTGTGCATGCTGGCTCCCGAGACTCCCCTCCCCACCCCTCTCGGAGTTCACATGTCACTGTGCCTCTCCCTATGCAGTCTTATTTTGTAAGAGCTGTATACATACCACAGGCTGCATTCAATCTAGACTGAGCAACTGAACTCTTCTCCTCTCACAGCTGGAGATGCTCTATGAACGGGACAATCCGCTTCTATGCAGGGGAGTTAGGCACCGGGACAAAACTGTTATGTTTTCTCATTGTAGAATCTGTTACAGTCTGTTTCTGTTAGGTGTGAGAAGAAAATGCTACACCCCTAACTCTGAGTCAGGCAGGGATCGACACAAATTGTGCTGTTTCCTGATTGTGTAAGCCCTTCAGTGTAAAATTTTGTTTCTTCTGCCTGTATAAAGTGAAAATGTGACGGTCCCTTACTCTGATTGAGAGACACAGCTCCGTGAATTCGACCAGGGGCTGTACAGAATGTAAATGAGCTCTCAGCTAGTGAAATGCAAGGAGGAGCGATCCGAGGGATTCGACCATGACTGGATATCAGTGTAAACAAAAACACAAGATAAGGAATACTGTGAATACAAGACAGCTTTGCTAATGACATCCAATTGCAAAGTTACTTGTTTTCACTGCCCCTTATTCTGAAGACCATTTAATGAAATTGTAAAACCCCTTTAAATAATGTGACTGTGGTGCACATCCAATCATGGAAAATAAGGATACCGTTGAAAGTAATAATTTAACCCATAGATTACCTAAAGTGGCCGAGATGTTTTCTGTTAGAGGAGTCAACAATACGGGTAATAATATTAATGATCAACTAAGTGATTCTCAGAAAATTGGATTCGCTTATGCTGTGTGAATTTAAAGTTTGGTGGGATTATACTACATTAAAGTCAAATATTAAAAAAATTATTATTCCATGTGTCCTAAGACTGAAAAAAGTGGCTACAACAAATTTTTCACAGAATGTTTTTGAGGAGTGGATTAATATTTTATCAGAATGTTCCATATTATTGATGTGTTTAACTGCTAATTATGAGGAATCTAGTTTGACGAACATTAAAGAACAAATTAAACAGATTCAAACTTGTATTATAGAACAACAGAACAGTAAATGCGATACAGACTGGAACAAACTCATGGTGAAATCCAGCGAAGAGTGGACTACAAAAACGGAGGATGAAATTCCAACTTGATCGATTGGATTATGCCAATAATCAAGTATATTCATGGGGAACTAAAGATTCTCTAGATTTTTTTTTTTACTTTAAGATAGTACAAGGCAATCTGGATTCCACACCAGATACATGTGGCACTGCTCCAGTTAATTCCTCTGACATTGCTACTATTTGTAATATGTCCAGAGCTTCCACTCTGGAGGATTTTTCAGACATCTCTCCTATGCATTCATGTGGGGGCAACTGGAAAAGCAAGAAATCTAAAAGGAGTTATCCAAATACTAATAATGTATCTAATAGAGAACACCTCCGTAGGAGAGTAGGCATAGAAGAATGCAGATATCCACAGAGAACGCAATACCACAAGAGGAATCCCACCCAGTGGTGAATTTATCAAGTTATATTTTTATGAAGGTCCAAATATCACTATTAAAGGCCTTGGTTTTTGTCCTAGTCAAACTTTCAATGTATAGGACACCTTTTTGGACATAAACAAATTGGCAAGGTCCATAACACTGAAAATTCATTTTCTACCAGGCCTATACACATTCCTGTGGATTGTGAGGATCATGAGAATATTGTAATGGATACGTCAATGATTATATCAGACACTCCAGCCCCACAACAGGGGGGGATAACATTAACTAATATTGGTCATTCTTTTGAAGAATTATGTAGCGTTTCTTGTTTGAGACAATTGGAATCAGAGAGTGTCAGAGAATGTCATAAGATACCACATTTTTACTCCTGCAACACCAGCTTCTATCCAGTCCATTCCAGACTTGCTCTCCTTCCAGGAAAGAGTGGAACAATATCTGGTAGACTTAAATAATAAAGTAAATTACAAGTATAATAAACAAAATCTACAGACATCAGAAATAGTGGCCTTGTGGGAATTAAAGGGGTTTTGCCACTATTTCATTTCATACCTCCTGTATCTAGCTCGTCAGCTCTGTGTGCTCAGAAGGGGGCGTGTGTGATCTGTTTGAATTGCATATCATGGGACCCAGCAGGATGACATCACCAGGCCTTTCCTTTCTTAAGTCAAAGAAAGGTCTGTTTATTTACAGAAATCTGGTGTTCCTATGGGAGCTAGGTTCTCGCCGGCTCTAGCTGATATTTTTATGTCCATTTGGGAGGAACATGTTATATTTTGTCCCGAGAACCTTCCTGCCTCCCATATCAAGTGGTATGGTCGCTTTATTGACGACCTGCTACTGACAGGGAGGGCAATGAAGAGTCGGCTGTGAACTTTGTTTCCTATATTAATCAGAATGCTGACAACTTAAAGTTCACCTAGGTCTTTGATAAACATTCTATTCATCTTTCTAGATATCACTTTGATTGGAAATAATGATTGTGACAAAATTGAGTTAGTACCCTACAGAAAAGAGATGTGGAGAAATTCTGTGTTGATGGCTACTTCATGCCATCCTATACATGTAATACAAAACATTCCAATAGGAGAATTAATTTGTTACAAACGTAATTGTTCTAACCCCTTTATGTAGAAACAAAAGGAACAAGAAGTCATTGAAAGTTTTTGTGTTAGGAATTATCCAGATAAACACCTCATGAGAGCAAAAAATATTGCCTTAAATACCGCGTGATTCTTCTCAAGCCTAAGAAGAATAAAAAAAAGTCTATGGGGAAATAAACTATAGTAGGAGAGAAAGAGAGGGAAAGGGAGAGGCAGAGAGAGATAGAATAAATTAAATAGCAGGAGAAACAAAAGCATAGTGGTAATAAAAAAAAAAAGTGGACCAAAAGGCAGCTATTTATTCTACCGTCCTTACTACTATGCTCTGAGTTTTCCCTGCCATTCATTCTACTTCTTTTATCACTACTATGCCATGAATTTCCAGTGCTATGCATTCTACTTCCTTTATTAATACTATGCTATGAATTTCCCCTTTCACTTATTCTACTTCTTTTATTACCTCTATGCTCTTAGTTTTTCCTGCCACTCACTTTTTCTATTTCTCATAGGATTTACTTTTTTACCAAATTATTATTACATTAAATAATTACATGGGAAAAAAATAAATAAAAATTATATATATTTACACACACACTATATATATATATATATACATACATACACACACACACACCATATACACTTGAGTACGAGTCATCGTCGGTGTCTGGGCACTACTATGGCCCGGGCGCCGATCTCTTCAGCTATATGCGACTCCTCTGGGAGTGCATACAGCTGAAGACACGATTGTGGAGAGTGAGCGCTCCCTGCTCCTCAACAGGACTCCGGTAGGGGCTGAAAGCAGATAATATCACACCGCCTGTGTCGGGAAGAAGATGCATCGGAGCAGCGGGGGAAAGAGGTAAGTACGTGTATTTTTTAACAAACCATGCCTATACCTGCTATGGGGGACAAATGCCTATGGGGGGAAATAAACCTGCCTATAACTGCCTATGGGGGGCATGTATCTGCCTATAGTTGCCTATGGGGGGAAATATACCTGCCTATAACTGCCTATGGGGGGAAATATACCTGCCTATAACTGCGTATGGGGGACACAGCTGCCGATGGGAGGACATATAGCTGCCTGCAGGCATCGGGGAGCGGAGGAAACCTCCGCAACCCGATGCTTTAACCCTTTGATTGCGGCGGTGCGTTACCGCAGCGCAATCAAAGGGATCCCCTGCTCTGTCGGGTGATCGGAAACACCCGTGACCCGACAGAGCCCGGGAACGGCTGCACAGTCAGCTCTGGGGACCTAGCGTGGCCCCAGAGTTGTCTGTGTATGAAGCCAGTGATTAGGACGCACTGTGTGCTGTCCTAATCACTGCCTGTGTCAGACTGACACAGATTAGCATGTATTAGCATATATGAATATGCTAATACATTACTAAGTGTAAAAAAATTTTTAAAAAAATGTTAAACAGTTCTCCCTTCATGGGAGTCAAAAAAAAAGTACAAAAAAACCATAAAAAGTGTAAAAAAAAAAGAATAAAAAAAATAAATAATAAAATAAAAATAAATATTTAATAAAAATAATTGTACATAAAGTACACGCACAAAAAAAACCTACACATAATTGGTATCCAAACGACCGTAATAACCTGTAGAATTAATCTAACAAGTTATTAAGTGTGAAATGTTAATGGTGTAAAAAAAAAAAATGAAAAAAACAAAAAAAAAATTTGGGAAAAAAATAAAAAAAAATACTGCAATTATTTATAAGTGTACTTAAACTATTCCCTTATAAAGTACAACTTGTCTTGAATAAAACGAGGCCTCATCCAACTGCGTCATTGAAAAAATAAAAAAGTTACAACTGTTTAAATGCAAGGAGGCCAAAACTAAAAAAATGTTCTGTTCATTAACTACTTTTCCGGCGTGCGGATTATGGGTTTAAAAAGCCCTCCTAGTCTGCACTCATTACCTGTATTAACGGCACCTGTTTGAACATGTTACTTATATCCAACACCTATCAAAAACCAGGGCTATTTTAACTATAATTCTGGGCAAAACTTTGAGCCTGAATCAATAAACACCTACAAAAACAAGTTTTACCAATATACTTACACAAAATTTTATTGAAAAATACAAGACAGTTAATAAAATACAAGTAAAAAGATGACAATGGAACTACAATGAATAGAAACAACCTATTCCCTTTCCCCATCTCAATACATTAGGGTCAATCATGGGTATAGATAGTTAAGTAAAGCAGTATAAACATATTGTACAAACATCTATGTATTATAAACATATAAATAACAAATACCTAACCTTAATGAAAGACGCTGTAAACCGTAGGGCCCCACTGGGTAGATGGATAGGATATAGGAAGCGTTCCCCAACGCGCGTTTCGCAGTGCGCTTCGTCCGGGGTATGTTTTGTAACTTTAGATCTGACATATTATAAAACAAAAAGCCAAAGCCAGGTCCCGCCTCCTTACAAAAGTTCTAACCCAATAGGAGAGGTATTATATTTACCACGCGCGCCATTAAACCTTACTTGCTATACAAGACCGAACACCGCGCGTCCGCGGCTGTCTCCATTGGTCCAGAGTAACAACCTGACAATACAGAGCGGCGTCCGGAAGTGAACACTGCGCAACCGCGCTAGCTTGACGCATGCGCTCTGGGTAGAATTGGGGAGCGCTTCCTATATCCTATCCATCTACCCAGTGGGGCCCTACTGTTTACAGCGTCTTTCACTAAGGTTAGGTATTTGTTATTTATATGTTTATAATACATAGATGTTTGTACAATATGTTTATACTGCTTTACTTAACTATCTATACCCATGATTGACCCTAATGTATTGAGATGGAAGGTAATAGGTTGTGCTATTCATTGTAGTTCCATTGTCATCTTTTTACTTGTATTTTATTAACTGTCTTGTATTTTTCAATAAAATTTTGTGTAAGTATATTGGTAAAACTTGTTTTTGTAGGTGTTTATTTGTTCATGTTACTTATATAAAAGACATCTGTCCACTCACTCAATCACACGCCAACCTCTCTACCATGGCCAAGATCAAAGAGCTGTCTAAGGACACCAGGGACAAAATTGTAGACCTGCACAAGGCTGGGATGGGCTATAGGACAATAGATAAGCAGCTTGGTGAGAAGGCAACAACTGGGGGCGCAATTATTAGAAAATGGAAGAAACACAAGATGACTCTCATTCTTCCTCGGTCTGTGGCTCCATGTAAGCTCTTGCCTCGTAGGGTAAGATTGATTCTGAGAATCAGGAATCAGCCCAGAACTACACGGAAGGACCTGGTAAATGACCTGAATAGAGCCGTTACCACAGTCTCAAAGATTACCATTAGTAACACACTACTCCGTCATGGATTAAAATCCTGAAGGGCACGCAAGGTCCCACTGTTAATGCCAGCACATGTCCACGGCTGTTTGAAGTTCGCAAATGACCATCTGGATGATCCAGAGGAGGCATGGGAGAAGGAGGGGCATGTGGTCAGAAAGAGACCAAAAAAAGAACTTTTTGGTATCAACTCCACTCACCATATTTGGAGGAAGGAGGAGGATGAGTACAAGCATAAGGGTGGAAACATCATACTTTTGGGGTGCTTTTCTGTAAAGGGGACAGGATGAACGCACCGTATTGTAGGGAGGGTGGATGGGGCCATGTATCATGAGATTTTGGCCAACAACCTCCTTCTTTCAGTAACAGCATTGAAGATGGGTCATGGCTGGGTCTTCCAGCAGGACAAGGACCCAAAACACACAGCCAGGGCAACAAAACAATGGCTCTGTAAGAAGCATTTCAAGGTCCTGAAGTGGCCTAGCCAGTCTCCAGACCTGAACCCAAATTTAATTTTTTGAAGGGAGCTGAAGCTCAATGTAGCCCAGCGACAGCCCAAAAATCTGAAAGAAAGATCTGAAGAAGATCTGTATGGAGGTGTGGGCCAAAATCCCTGCTGCACTGTGGGCAAACTTGGACAAGAACTACAGGAAACATCTGACCTCCCTAATTGCAAACAAAGGTTTCTGTACTAAATATTAAGTTCTGTTTTTGGTAGGTGATCAAATACTCATTTCATGCAATAAAATGCAAATTAAATATTACTTCAAAATCATACACGTGATTTTCTGGGGGGGTTTCTAGATTCGATAAAAACTACAGATCTCTCCATTCTTGGTAGGTTGGAAAACTTGCAAATTCACCAGTGTATCAAATATATATATATCATATGTATGTTGAAATCCCAATTGTACCTCTGGGAAAAGAGTCATCTGACTTAATTTCAATGCTCCAAAAACCTTTGTTTGGATAAGGCACCAGAAGATACTGGCAGCAACTTATTCCAGTCTCCACATGCAGAACACAAACCTGGCGGAGCTGAATGCGCATTTATGTGTGTATTGGGTGGGATCAGTAGAGATAGCGGTAGGCTAAATAAACAGATGCCAGCTATATATGCTACTCTGGTAGCTACAGTCATGAAGCAAGAAAGTACACCCTCTTTGAATTCTATGATTTTACATATCAGGACATAATTAAAACAACTATCTAGTCTTTAGAAGGTCCCAAAATTTGGTGGTTTTTAAGTAAAGTTTATTTAATCCACTGTTCTACCCAGGATTTCTTTGCTTGGTGGAGAACACCTGTTCTTCCAAAATTATTCCCACTCTACAACTAAAGACAGGTCTGATCTAAGTTTGTGAAGACTGGAGTATACGGCTGATCTGTTTGGAACATAACAGGGAGACCTAAAACTCTCAGTATTATAAAACACAACAGGATCAAAGAAGATAAAAATGGTGAAGGAAATTGGTAGAATTTGTACTATAGGAGATTATGCCCGTTTTCTCCCAAAACGATTCCCACTCTTCTACCAAAAAAAGATCTGCCGAAAGTTTGTGAAAAGTGGAAAAAATGACCAATGTTTTTCGACACATAACAAGACATAAAACTTTTGGAGTATTGAGTGCAATATGAGATGCAACTGAATCAAAGAAGGTAGGAATGTAAAGGTAGAGGAAATTGCTAGCATTAGTTTTACATATTTTTTAGTTGTAATCTTTTTTGAAAGACGTAAGAAGGAGGACGGTGTACAGCAAGGAAGGAAAAAGCGGTTGAGAAGTGGTATAATAAGATTTAAAGGATACCTGTTTTTGCTGAGCAATAAGTTATGTTAAATAATTTTAACATAGGTACAGAAACAAAGTGATGACATTATCATATGTTGTAAAAAAAAGTAATGAATAAGCTATCTACATTTATGGCGACATGTCTGAAAATTGGTGGCGCCACGTCAGTTTTTAGGTGCATTAAATCAGTGTAAGTGGGGCAGAAAGTCCGATCCTCTCAAAAATCTGGCGTCAGGTATACCTTGCATAGTAAACTTAATGCGCCTAAATAGTGCATTGTGCAAATCGTGGCGGATAACATATCATTACTAGTGTATGTAAAGCACCTCAATAGGAGCATTGCATTATGGAGGCGCACAGCATATCATTTTTAGTTTTGGTGTACTACAGTTCATTTACATCGAGAATAGTATTTTTGGCGCAAAATAGACCAAAAAATTGGTGTTCGCGTATTGGGACATGTTGCCTTTAGTGTTCATGTATTGTTCCTGGAACTGGACAGCTGAAATCAATCCTACAATCGGAACATGCAAATTGCTTTAACAATGAAGTTTCTGATGTTTAACAAGGACCAATTTCTGAATAGAGCATTTCCCACCATCTGGACATGAAGATGGGGTTCTGATCCATGTGAGTTTTTCGATGTTCACAAAGATTCGATTTCCTGCTGAAACATTTCCCACATTCTGGGCATGAAAATGGCTTCTCCCCTGTGTGAATTCTTAGATGTCTATCAAGATCTGATTTATGGTTAAAACATTTCCCACATTCTAGGCAAGGGAATGGTTTCTCCCCTGTGTGAATCCTTAGATGCCTTTCGAGATCCGATTTCTGACTAAAACATTTTCCACATTCTGGGCATGAAAATGGCTTGACTCCTGTGTGAACTCTTTGATGTCTAAGAAGATTTGACTTCATGGCAAAACACGTTCCACACTCTGGGCATGAAAAGGGCTTCTCCCCTGTGTGACTTCTCTGATGTTCGACAAGCTGTGATTTTACCGCAAAGCATTTCCCGCACTCTGAACTTAAATATGGCTTCACCCCTGTGTGAGTTCTAAGCTGCTTAGCAAAATCTGATTTCTTGGCAAAACATTTCCTACATTCTGAACATGAAAATGGTTTCTCATTTCTGTGAATTATCTTGTGAGTAGCTAAACTCATCTTTGTCTTTAATTGCATCCCACATTTATAACATGTAAATATTTTACCTCCTCTGTGACCTTTAACCATTTGCTTATTCTGTAATTGATCAGATATAGGATCCATGTTATAAGTGGGATGAGTAGCTAAAGAGCTGTAAATAGCTGAAGGGAAAGATGTGGTAATGGATTGTTCTCCATCAGTATTATGTTGTACAATTTT
>JAODAL010075381.1:0-14019 GCA_025379985.1 Phyllomedusa bahiana
CTTTTATTATCCGTATACATTTCAGATACATGTTTTTTGCACTTTTGCCAGTCCAAATTTGTTGATAGAGGTACCTTGCAGTTAAATTTGAATCCAGCAATTGTGTAGTCACCACAGGTGAATTGATAGGTGCAAAAATACCTTTAAATTTTATTGTATACTTTTCCCAGATACGTGTTTTTTGCATTTTTTGGGCCCAGTCCAGATTTGTTGATAGAGCCACCTTGCAGTTAAATTTGAACCCAGTAATTTTGTTTTGATGTGAGGGATTTGAGAATAGCTGTGATTTGCCATCTTTTAATAAGACGTTCCAAAACTCTTCCATACCCTCTCAAATTTTATCTTTCTGAAATGGAGCGAAATGCAGGTGATAAGCGGGGCAAAGAGGGGGTTAGGAATGGAGGTAGAGGTAGAGAAGAAGGTGCTCCTTCCAGTGTGGCGGACAACACGCAAGCCAGCGGATTGTCGGTTGCAGGACCATCGGGCCTGTCATCGCTGGGTCAGGGCCCTGTGAATCTCAGTAACGAACATCGTCGCCAATCTGTTCTTCAGTGGTTAATGCAACCTGCATCCAGCAGTCTTACCTCCTCGTCCTCCCAGTTACGGCCACAAATGTCGTCATCAGCATCATCAGCATCCGCCCCAACATGAAGCGAAGGCTGCCCAAATGTCAACTGTTTTCCCCAACCACTGTGGATAATCCATTTCTGAAGACCTCTTTGATGACAAAATGCGGTTGGGGTCAGAAGGCATGTTAAAAGATCAAGAGGCCAAAGGGGATGATTTTGTCTGCTCTGACGCCCAGTTAATGATGCCATCAGGGGAAAGGAGAAGGAACCCGGTCATCGGCAAAAATCGGGGCGGTGGGCCCAACGCCTTGCAGTCCCCTTGCTTGTAGCCGCAGCTCCTGGATGCAGAATGTCAGGACGACGAAGTCACTTGTGTTGATGATGATGATGATGACAATGCGGATCCAACATGGTCTTTTCAGCAGAATTTGCTTGCGAGCGCTTCATCACTGGACGAGGAGGAAGACGATGGGGTAGTGTCAGTAGGGGTCCCACCTCAAAAGGGAGAGGGCAGTCGCAGAAGTACCGCTGATATTGATTCCGCCAGCCACGGTCAGCGCAAACCCCGCTCCTCGCTTATCGCCTTCAAAAAGGCCCCGGACCTTTCAAGCTGGGCCTTCTTTGAGCAAGCCTTGATTCACCCAGCGATGTCATATGCCGCCCTTTGCCGTAAACGCAAAAGTAGAGGCAAGAACCTTAGGTTTTTAAACCACCACCAACATGTTTTGTCACATGCAGCAAATTTGATGAGTTGAAATGGAGGCAACACTTGGCCAAAAAAGGCCAGACCGACCCCGGGCCTCCAACCACGTCAGACCCTCTATCTCCCCTTTCTCCTCCCCGCCACCACCTAGCGTTCGTAAAGCTTCCCATGTCTCTCGGGTCATGATCAGGGATCAAGCCTCCGCTTCACCCTCCACCGTCGCCCGAGTACCACAGCACCCCAGAGACCCATCCTACCCCTTCTCCTTCCCCGTTTATGACCTGCATCCCGTACAGTCGGCCAGTCTAGCAGCCAGCTTCTGTCTTCCATGTTTGGGAGTAGAAGAAACATTTTAAACCCAAACCTTTCCCAAAGCCAAAAGCCTGAATGTCGGCATTGCCAGGCTTTTTGGGCCCTTTGGAAATGTTGCCTTTCCGTCTGGTGGACCAGATGGGTTCCGCAAGTCATGGCCCTTGCCTGCCCCCAATACCAGATGCCGAGCAGCATTTCTTTGCCAAAAAAACAATCCCTGCCCTGGCCAGCCACGTGTCATCTAAAATTTCAAGCGCATTGTCTGCATCTGTGGCCGGAAAAGTCCATCTGACCACCGACACATGGACTAGTAAGCACGGCCAAGGCCGCTATATCTCTGTGACAGCTCACTGGGTGAGCTGGGTGGATGTCTCTGGGGGAGCCGGTGGCTCTCAGGCTCGGCGTACCCTCTTAAAAACCGCAGGGATGGTGCAGATTTCTTTCCCCCAAGGTCCTCTGGTGGCATCACGGGCCCAGAGAAACCAGGCCATGTTGAAATGAATCTGTCTTGGAGACCGTCCACATACAGGTCAGGAGCTGTGGACGACTCTCCGCAACGAGACCGAGGCTGGCTGGGTGACAAGAACCTTGTGCCAGGCAAGGTGGTGTGCGATAAAGGTCGAAATTTTGCTGGTCACCCTTAAGATCGGTAGGCTGGAGCACATCCCTTGCCCGGCACATGTCATGAACCTTGTCGTCCAGAAATTTCTAAAGAGCTATCCGGGTCTGGATGCCTGCTGAGGAAGGGTCGAGGTCTGGTTCGCACTTCCACCGTTCGCACCCTGCTTCATCCCGCCGGGCTGCGTTGCAGCGTCAGCTCGGCCTCCCCGTCAACGTCTCATTGTTGACATGGCAACACGCTGGAATTCCCCCCTCCACATGCTCCAGCGATTGTGGCAGCAGCGCAATGCCATTACGCAGTACGAAGTGACACATGGCTGAAAAAGCAGCGGTGCGGACCTCGGGGTGTTAGCCACCCAGAGTGGAGGCAGGTGAAAGAGCTCTGCACCATCCTTGCCAGTTTTGAAGAGCCACCAAAATGGTCAGTGTGGACGATTGCCCTTGTCAGCATGAGCATTGTGGTTTATCTTAGTTCTGAACGATCGTTGGACACTCTGAAACAAAGGTCCCGCCAGCGACGGAGGAGGAGACAGACACAGATGCAGACACGGAGCCTTTCTCTCCGTCGAATCCACAAGGCCCGAAAGTTTCATAATTTCATCGGTCTTCATTAGGCAGTGGTTCGGGTCCAGGCCTTAGTGCAAGGCGGCGGATCAGCTCTCAGGGTGCATCATCTCAGGCAAGTCAGGGCTGTGTTGAAGCTGTGGCCCATTGAGTAATCGGAGGAGGAGAGGAGGAGTATTCAGACACCCGACGTACCCGACGTCCCTGCCTTGGAAAAGGTGGCGCGAATTTGAGGCGGAGGAGGAGATGAGGAAGATCAGTTTTGCTAGTGCCCCTCGACCCAGATGCTTGGAAATCAAGGCTCCATCTCTCAACATGATGGCTTGGATGCTCCATTTCCTCCAACATGATCCTCGCATAAGGCCATCAAAATGAACAACAGTTACTGGTGCCACCTCCCTTGATCCGCTGGTACACAAAACAAAACTCAGCACTTTCCTTCCACCCACCCAAATAGAGAAGTAAAATGGCAGGAAATGAACGACATTGCATGATTGATCAACTGGAGAGATCTGTTGCGTCTGTTTACGTTCCTCAAATTCACGGTGGAAACAACATCAAGCGACGTGACAGCAGTAGATGCCAATTAGCCGTAGTCAGCAGCACTAGCAGGCAAGGTGGCAGAAGACTAATGGGTGGAACCTCTGGCAATCATTATTTACCACCCTCACCAACGCATGTCAATGCAAGGGCACACATCCAAACACAGAGACCAGCTTAAGATCATGGTGTCACGACTATCTGCTACTCAACACGCAATTTTTATGTATGTGTTCCGCCCAATAGACATCTGGTATCCAAAATGGACGAATGGTCCCCGAGCTCGCTCGCCACGCCATAGTGGTGATGTCCTGCCCAGCAGCCAGCGTCATATCTGAGCGACCTTCAGCAAGCTTGGAGATCATACAGACAACACAGATCCGGCTTTCCACAGATAATGTGGATCTTTGACTTTCATGAAGATAATCAGGCATGGATCCTTGATGATGTGTGGCCCCAATTGCCGAGGTCACCGGAATAATTGCCGGTCTACTTCACATTCCTCTTCAAACAGAAATGGTCCTCTTAAAAACTTTTTTTTAAATGATCATTTCTTACTGCAATTTTTGTTCTCAGTTCCCAACAGTTTTCATTTTGCTGTTTTGCTGTGAGGAGACTGTAAAATGACAGCATGGTTTCGTACAACATCGTTATCCATTTACTGCACATTATCTTTAGTAGTTTTCGCATTGTCCAATGTTTTGAGGTCATGTGCTGTTGAGATACAGCAATAATTAATGTCCTTTGGAACAGAAATGTTGCTTCCTAAGTGGCATTTCTCCAACACAATTTTTAATAGTGGCTTGAGAAGTCATATTTAATAAATTTTTTGGGGTCATGTAGCTGTGAGATACAGCAATAATCATGGTCCTTTGGACAGAATGTGGCTTTTAAGTGGCAATTTCACCCTCACAATTTTTTAACAGTGGGCTGAGAGTCCATTTTATATAATTTTTTGGGTCAAGCTGCTTTGCGAAATGCAGCAATACTACAGACCTATTATAAAAAAAAATTGTTTCTAACTGACATTTGTTTCTTCACAATTGACAAAAGTGGCTCGAAGGGTCCTGTTTTGAATTTTGGGGGCATTTTGCTGTGACATGCAGCTATACTACAGGTCCTATTATCAAAAAAAGTTGTATTCTAACAGACATTTGTTCTTCACAATTTCAAAAGTGGCCCATGTCATGTTTTGAATTTTGGGGGCAGTTTTGCTGTGACATGCAGCTAGATCTTACAGGTCCTATTGTTAAAAATGTGGTTCTAACAGACATTTGTACTTCACAATTGTCAACAGTGGCTCTAGGGTGATGTGCTGTCAGAAACATGAATAGGTAGGAGGGGGGGGGGGGGGGGGAGGGACACTGTTAATGGACACATATTGCAAAATGACTTGTTTTTGGCAAGACTCTTTACATAGCTAGCAATCCCTGTATTGATACAACCCATTTAATATAATTAAAAAATGAGAAAACAAAGACATGGTGTGATTCCATCCTATTTAAAAATGTGTTTTTCTAGAATTAAACTACAAAAAACTTGCAAGTACAAAATAGCTGGGTAAACAAAAATTCCTCTGAATTGTACAAGGAGGTACAGGAAGACTTGACCAGCTTAGGTAATCAGAGGACATGGAGTATGAGACAACGGACAGAGAACAAAGAACAGAGACAATTTTCCTCCACACGTTGAATAAAATGAGAAAAAGAAATGCCAAGAACAGGGCACCTGGGTGGAACAGGAGCGTTAACCACCAGTATTTCCAAGTGAAAGCCTCAATTGTCCGAACTCATACGGAGGGCAAGCGCTACCCAGGTCTGACTGTGTACTAAAGAAGCTGGAGGTCTTACCTCACCTTCCCTTCCGCACCTGCTTCAGCACACTGTTTTCGTTGCTGGCGTCATAAGGGCATTTTTTACCGTGTGTTAATAGATGACGGACGCCAGCCTGGGCTCTCACCGCCGCCCCACTGTAACTCTGGCCTGGTCACTGAACCCGCTGTTAATAGATACAGACGCTAGCCAGGCTTCTCACCGCACCCACTGTAAGTCTGGCCCTGCAGCTGGACCTCCCGTGTTAACGATTGCTGACGCAGCACTGCTTCTCACCGTTAGGGCAGTCAGGAGAGCTTCAAATTTCTCTAAAAAATCAGATTTTGAAAAAGTTGATTCGTGAAGGTAAGTATGTCAAAAGGCCCCAGGGCTGGAAACAAATTGCACAATTTGAGGGCTTAAAATATTCTGTGGCTGGATTCACTATGGGTCCGCATCATTTGATCTCCAGGGATCTGTCCCCAAATCCACTGAAGTAGGATTTGGAGGAAAAATGAAACCATTGAATTGATTGGCGAATCATTCTCAGAAGCCAGGAGGGCAAAGTCTTCTCAAATAAAGAAGTGTTTTGGGGATGATTAGGACATTTTTTATACTTTTTGTGTGTGCGGAGAATTAACACATCTACACGTGTAAAAAATACCTTTAAAAACTGCAGGGAGGGGTATGTTGTATGTTATCATCACTTGAAAAATAAGCAAAATGAGAATAATGTAAAACTATAAATACAAACTTCCCTAAATAAATTATGTAAACAAATTCAGTTACAAAAAATAATACTAAATGATAGTCACTGTACAAATAAGGCATAGTGGCACTTTGAAGATCTGTGGGGTCAACAGAGTTTAGGGTCATGCTGTGGTACAGGACAGGTATAGTCAATGTCCAGTTCAACAAAATGGTGTTGAAAAGACTCCTTTTTCCTGGCGCAACTTTTAATCTGGGGTCCATCAGGTTTGGGGCTCACGCTGTGGGCCAAGGACAGGTATAGTCTATTCCAGTGAAACTAAAAATGTGGTTGAAAGACTCCATTTTCCGGCACTTTTTATTGTGGGAGTCATGCAGGTATTGGGCTCATGCTGTGGGCCCAGGACAGGTATAGTCAATGTCCAGTGAAACAAAAATGTGGGTGAAAGACTCCTATTTCCGGGCACTTTTTAAGTCTTGGTCAGACAGGTTTTAATGGTCATTCTGCGGTACAGACAGATATATTTAATGTCCAGTTCAAAAAATGGTGGTTCAAAGACTCCTTTTCCCGCACTTTTTAAATTTGGGGTCAGAACAGGTTTTAATGGTCATACTGCGGTCCAGACAGGTATAGTCAAATGTTCAGTTCAACTAAAATGGTTTTGAAAGACCCTTTTCCTAGCACTTATTTAATCTGTGGTCAGACAGGTTTAATGGTCTACTGCGGTACAGGACAATATAGGAGTTAATGTCCAGTTCAACTAAAATGGTGGTTCAAAGACTCCTTTCCCAACACTTTTAATTTGGGGTCAGACAGGTTAATTGGTCATACTGCGTCCAGGACAGGTATAGTAACATGTCCAGTTCACTAAATTGGTGTTCAAAGACTCCTTTTCTCCACACTTTTTTAATCTGTGGGTCAGACAGGTTTAATGGTCATACTGTGGTACAACAGATATAGTCAATGTTCCAGTTCAACTAAAATGGTGGTTGAAAGACTCCTTTTTTTCAGCACATTTTAATCTGTGGGTCAGGACATGGATTAATGGTCATACCTGCGGTACAGCACAGATCATAGTTTAATGTCCAGTCAACTAAATGGTGGTTGAAAGACTCCTTTTTTCCGGCACTTTTTAATCAGGGGTCATGCAGGTTTGGGCCATGCTGCGTTTCCAGGACAGGGATAATCAATGTCCAGTTTCAATAAAATATGGTTCAAATCATACTGCCTTCTAGCACTTTTTAATTTGTGGGTCATGCAGGTTAAGGGTCATGCATGTGTACAAGACAGGATAGTGGAAGTGGTTTGTGAGTTTTTTTTTCTGTGGCTTTTTATATAACCTAAGTGTGTTTTGCCTAGATGTAACACATATTCCATTGACTGTTGTGGATGTTAATTCCAGCTTTCCATCGCTGTTTGGGTGTAAGAATGAAGGTGTTGTTCCTCCCCATAGACTTTAATGGTCATCGGCGATAATCTATTATCGACTATCGGATATCTTATTGATAATTGCCGATATCGACTATCGACCCGATGACGATAGTCAACGTAATCGCTCATCACTACCCATAACAAGACCCCTCGCCACAAACCCGCGGGTTTGCTCCAGCCTCTGCCCATCCTGAGGCCCCCTTGGTCTCATGTGGCGATGGACTTCATCACGGATCTTCCTCCCGCCGTGGGCAACACGGTCATCTGGGTGGTGGCGGACCGTTTTTCGAAGATGGCCCACTTTATCCCTTTGCCAGGTCTACCATTTGCTCCCCACTTGGCCATTCCGTTTTTTCTCCACATCTTCCGTCTACACGGACTTTGCCAGCATATTGTCTCGGATCGGGGGGTCCAATTCGTGTCGAGGTTCTGGTGGGCTCTCTGCTCTCGGTTGCAGGTGAACCTGGATTTCTCCTCGGCCTGCCACACGCAGACGAATGGACAAGTCTAGAGAATCAATCAGATCTTGGAGGGCTAGTTGCGGCACTTTGTTTCGGCCCGACAGGATGACTGGGCTACTTTACTTCCTTGGGCAGAGTTTTCATATAACTCCCTGGATTCGGAATTCACTGGTACCTCTCCATTTTTCGTTGTGTATGGCCAGCATCCCTGCCCTCCGTTACCATTGTCTACTCCGTCTGAGGTGTCGGCAGTGGATACTTTGGCCCGAGATATGCTGTCCATTTGGAATCAGACGCGCCAGTCTCTGCAGCATGCGTCCGCACGCATGAAGGTCCAAGCGGACAAAAATAGAAGACCCTCCCCAGTTTTTTCCCCTGGCGACAAGGTGTGGCTTTCGGCCAGATATATCCGGCTCAAGGTCCCCTCTTACAAACTGGGTCCCCGTTATGTAGGACCATTTGAAGTACTCAGTCGCATCAACCCGGCTGCCTATAAACTCCGGCTCCCACCCACCATGCGTATTCCCAACTCCTTCCATGTCTCCTTGTTGAAACCTGTGGTCCTGAACCGCTTTTCCCAGAGGATTGCTCCTCCATCTTCCGAAGCGGAGTCCACCAACATCTTCGCTGTAAAAGAAATCCTGGATATGAAGACCATCAGGGGAAAGCGGCATTTCCTTATCGACTGGAAGGAGTTTGGGCCTGAAGAAAGATCATGGGAGCCGGAGGACAACATCCTGGACCGTGAGTTGGTGCAGAAATTCTTCCAGGCCAGGAAGAAGAGGAGGGGGTACTGTTGCGAACGGCGCCGCAGCTGCGTCGGTGCCCCAGCTGCTAGGGCGAGTGCCGCCGCTGCCCGGGTGTCGGGCGACGGGCGCACTCTTCCCCTGCGCGCCGGAACTCACCCGGCCGCGCTCCAGTCTCTCTACAGACTCCTGCTGCTCGGCGCGCGCGTCCCCGTGCTTTAGGGCACGCGCTGGCTCTGTGAAATTTAAAGGGCCAGCGCGCCGGTAATTGGCTAATTACCGGGCGCTGCCTCTATATTACCTGGGCACTTCCCCCACTCCCTGCTGGATCTTTAGTGCCTTTGCCTATAGAGAAAGCGTTTCCTGAAGTCTTGTTCTGATCTTCCGTATACCGTACTGTTTGCCTCCGTCTCCTAACCACAAAACTCCGCCGCCTGCCCTGACCTTCCTGCCTGTCCTCGACCACGAACCTCTGCCGCCTGTCCTGACCTTCTGCCTGTCCCTGACTACGAGCCTGCCTTACGGTTCTGTACCACGCTATACCTCGGCTGCCACCGCAAGCAAGTCGCGTCAGGGGTAGCGACCTGGTAGACTCCCGCCGCAGCAAGTCCATCCCGCTTTGCGGCGGGCTCTGGTGAAAACCGGGACCTACTTAGACTCTGCTCCCTGGCGTGGCTTACACCATCGCTTGCGGTGGTCCAATGGCTCCACTTCTACGACCGGGACCGTAACACTTCTTTGCCATATTAGATTGGTTCTTGAACATTGGTCATAACGCTATTTTCTGGGAGTAAAAATACTAATATGCTAAGACCTTTAGAGAAATTTAGGACTCTTACAAGTGGACCCCACAGGTATTTATTTGTTTTATACCTTGTATTGTATGTAAGGGCAGCCAAGTTGGGCGAGGGGATCTATCCGTGCGGACTGGTGTTGGTATAGAGGTGACTGCCTCATTGAGATGATGCAGCAATTATTCAACAGACCTGGTCTTTGAAGCTCAAGCAGGCTTTTTTTCAGATAAGCCACTTTAGGCTTGGCAGTTGCAGTTATCATGTATACAGATGCACAATGTTTGTTCTCCCATGGTAGTAGACATTTTAAATCCAGGTTGGAGCCAGGAAACGAATAAATACCATTTTTAACAATAAATATTCGTTAGCCTTTTTCATCTTTGTGAGAAATATAGTCATAACTTCTTGATTCCAATCAATGTCACATTGCCTTGCAATTAAACAAAATTTATATGTGTTTTCAAGTGTCCAGCATGTTGATTAGTTGAGACTCCACATAGTTGCTTGTGCTTTGCACTAACCCTTGCAATACACCATTTTGGAGGCCACGCCTCCTTTGTCAAGCTGGTTCTGTTCTAGCAACACTTGAACTATTTGAGTGTCTATTTTCAATACCTGGGGTTAACTGGACATAGCCTTGGCTTTTGGACTTGACTTCAACGGTTCTCTATTACTCAGTGTCTCAGATGCAGGAACCAATTCACAGAGCAACCAATCAGAGCTCCCATTTTATTTCATATAGTGCTCTGAAAAAAGGGAACTCTGATTGGTTGCTATATGCTTATTCTAAAAAGACCAAACAAAGATGGTGTGGTGTAAACATGACACTTGAAACTCTTTTTGCCATAGGCAAACTTAAACCTTTATTAAATCATCAAAGACAAATTTTTAAAAATTAAAAATTAATAACGTTAAATTCATATTCTTAAGAAGAGCAAAAAATACTGAACCAAAAGAAAAAATAAAAGTTACTAATTCTCTAATCCCTCTAATCCCTCAATTTACAAATATGAAAACTAAAGTGAGAAAATGAGCAAAATACCAGTATAGTAGCTCCAGTTTCAAAACCTGCTGACACAAAATTAATTGTAATCCATACAGTCACAAATACTATATCACAGAAGAGTGAGCACACTCCTCACATTTTTGAAAATATTGTATATTATCTTTTCATGGGACAAGACTGAAGATATGACACCTTGATACAATGTAAAGTAGTCAGTGTACAGCTTGTATAGTGTAAATTTGGTGTGCCCTAAAAATAACTCAACACACAGCCATCAATGTCTAAATCACTGGCAACAAAAGTGAGTACACCCCTAAGTGAAAATGGACAAATTGTGCCCAAAGTGTCAATATTTTGTATGGCCACCATTATTTTACAGCACTGCCTTAACTCTCTTGGGCATGGAGGTCACTAGAGCTCCACAGGTTGCAGCCACTGGAATCCTCTTCCACTCCTCCATGACGACATCACAGAGCTGATAGATGTTAGAAACTTTGCGCACTTCCACCTTTCATTTGAGGATGTCCAACCGATGCTTAATAGGGTTTAGATCTAGATGTGTTTGGCCAGTCCAGCACCTTTAACCTCATTTTCTTTAACAAGGTAGTGGTCATCTTGAAGGTGTGTTTGGGGTTGTTATCATGTTGGAATATTGCCCTGTGGCCCAGTTTCTGAAGGGAGGGGGATCATACTCTGCTTCAGCATGTCACAATACATGTTGGTGTTCATGGTTCCCTCAATGAACTCTAGCTCCCCACATCCAGCAGCACTCATGCAGCCCCAAACTATGAAACTCCCACCACCATGCTTGTACTCCTCACCTGGTTGCTGCCACACACACTTGACACCATCTGAACCAAATAAGTTCATCTTGGTCTCATTAGACCACTGGACCTGGTTTCAGTAATCTGTGTCTTTCTTTGCATGTCTGTTTGTGGACTTTCTTGTGGTTCATCTTTAGAAGGGGCTTCCTTCTGGGCCAACACCATTGAGACAAATTTGATGTAGCGTGTGGCTTATAGTCTCATCACTGACAGCCTGATCCTCCTATCCCTTTCACCTATTTCTTTGGTTGACCATGGTGAGGCCTGTTCTGAGTGGAACCTGTGTTATTAAACTGCTCTATGGTGTGGGCCACCGTGATGCAGCTCAGTTTCAAAGTGTTGTCAATCTTCTTACAGCCTTCGACATCTTTATAGCATTAAACAATCCACAAGAACCTGAGAGTATTGGGTATAAAATATTCATTTTATTTTTTAACAATTAAAAATACAATATATAAGTGCAGGGTAGTATGTGTTCATAAAAATCCAAACAGATAGCAAATGCAGTAACCCACCTGGGGATAATGGTATATATATGATGGACAATATTAGTGAATAAGTACCCACGATCTAACACCAAAATGAAGTGACTGAGCCAATAATAATCGCATAACAATAATATTCCCAATGGACTCAAAAAATGCACAAGAATAATATCCGCAATATGGTGTCAGATCTTACCCAGGTAGGAGACTGCTATCTCCCAAACCCCAACGCGCGTTTCGCGTATAAGTAACGCTTCCTCAGGGGGATATAACATGTAGACACGTCCTCTCTTAAATACATGTCCCAATTAAACCTACTCGTGAGACGCATATGTGGCGCATGCGCGGTGTTCGGAGAAGGTCACACCGCTGCCCCGCTTCCGGCAAACCCGCGCCACCGCGCATGCGCGGAAGACCCACTTCCGCACATGCGCGTAGCGCGTTAAGGACGCCAGAGCGGGGTGGATGAAAAAAACCTTCCACACCGTGCACGCGCACCGTCATCGATAGAAAAAAGAGGTTAACAAGTTGAGGGCGCCAATGAAGAAGCATAAATCCACCAAGGTAAAACGTCACCAAATCATGACGCACCGATGTTATAGTGGATGTGTACATAAGCACCAAAGGGACAGCGAGCGTCATATACAGAAGGGTGATAGAACTAAAACATATACATCACAGATACAATGCATAAATATGTGATTCTATAATTATTTGTGCAGCAAAACAAATGTACATAACACACTGTACAGCAATCATAATGTATCACAGACGTAGATGCCAGGTTTCAATGATGAGTCTATCAAAGAGAGGAAAGATGGTATGGATCTACATGAAAGATAAATTGGAATACAAAAATTAGTGTATGGTGAAATAAAAAAATGAATAAAAATAATTACATTACAATAAAATCAGAGTAAAAACAGAGAGTCTCAATCCACGTTAGTAGTATACCAGTATAGTTACTGGGGGGAAGGTAAAAAAGAAAGAGGGAAAGGGGAGACAAAGGTGATCAAGGAAGAACACTATAATAATCTAAAGACGGGGAAGGGTCTTTTAATTTGGAAGAGATCATCACAATGCTTTGCTGCTGATATGTCACGAACATGTTCGCGAACGCGGACCTTTAGTTCGCGTGATGTAATCCCAATGTAAATTTTATTGCACGGACATTGTGCCACGTAGATTACATTTTTGGTACTGCAGGTAATAAAATGATAGATCTGAAAATCACGTGATCCATCAGCATTTTTAAACGTATCAGAGCGGACCATGTTACAACACGCAACACACTTTCTGCACGGAAAGAGGCCGCGTTTTGGACCCCGGGTGCTAAATGGATTTACATTGGCTACCACATAATGGCTTTTCACTAATTGATCCCTCAACTTCGGTGCTCTACGAGCCGTCATGAGTGGATATTCTGAGATTACATTGGCCAATATAGGGTCCGTTTTTAATACATCCCAATGTTTACACAGTATTTTTCGGAGGTTTGGCCACTGTTGATTATAGGTGGTGATAAATCGCATATGTGAATTATCTCTTTTTCTAATACTAGGCCATAATAATTGATCTCTCGGAGTCCTTCTGGAACGAAATAATGCTTGTTTAATTTTTCTATTACCATAGCCACGTTCACTGAAACGATGTTTCAGATCTAAGGCCTGAGCTTCAAAGTTGGATTCAAGAGAACATATACGTCGCATACGTAGAAATTGTCCAGTGGGAATTGCTCTGATGGTCGCTGGGTTATGAAATGATGTGGCATGTAGTAGCGAATTGACGGAAGTGCTCTTACGGTGTACATCCGTCTGAATCATGTTCACACTGTCAACTTTGATAGCAATGTCTAAGAAATCCGTTTGCTGTAATTCAGCTCTAAACGTAAGTTTGATGTTATACTCATTATCATTGAGATGTGCCATAAATTCAGTCAGCTGAGACATTGTGCCGTGCCATAAAAACAGCACGTCATCTATATATCTGAGCCAACATTGCACCCGCTCAGCAGATCCTGTTCATCATCATGAAAAATACAACGTTCCCAGTAACCCAGGAATAGGTTTGCGTACGATGGGGCGCAAGCTGCGCCCATGGCAGTTCCCCGACACTGTAAATAGAAATTATCCCGAAACACAAAACAATTGTGCGTTAGGATAAACCTCAAAAGATCTAAAATCAGCTGAGATAGATCAGTCTCCAGGCCACTTCTCTGCAGAAAAAATTCAACAGCGGTCAAGCCATCCGAATGGCGGATACTCTACGTCAGCCGTGACCAGATATACTCCTGACTCTACGTTAATCCAATCATTACGCCTGAGAACATCGGTCGTGTCACGAACATAGGAAGGTAAAAGTTCCACTAACGGTTTAAGGTAATGATCTATAAATTTACAGGCAGAGTCAGATAACCCCCCCGATACCCGACAACGATCGGGGC
>JAODAL010075382.1:0-14019 GCA_025379985.1 Phyllomedusa bahiana
CTAAGATGTAGCACGTATCCATTTGACTGTTGTGGATGTTAATTCCGGCCTTGTTTGGGTGTACGAATGAAGGTGTTGTTGCTCTCCCATAGACTTTAATGGTCATCGCTCATAATCGACTGCTCACTATCGACTATCTTGTCGATGATGGTCGACTATGGCCATCGACCGATGTCGATGGCCAACGCAATCACTCAACACTAATGGTGAGCTTTCGAGAGTACTAGCTCTCTTCTTCAGACATGGTGTTATACAAGAAACTGAAAATTTACAGACTTTTTATACACAAAAGACATGGACCTTCAAAAAGGATCTTAAAATAAGTAGAGAAGTTATTTACAACAGGTCAAGAAATTTACAATCTGGAAACTTGTGAGGTGTGACAGAGGGATCATTAGCTTTTGCTGTTATCTGTTTGCTATCAGGTAGTGATTTGTGACCCTCATAGTTCATGCATTGTGTAGCATGAAACTGGCATAAATATTCAGTCCATATTGCAGAGTTTGAAAGTGTTGCATTAGCTTATACTCCCATTCCTTTTCTCTCCCTCTTTACGCATTAAAATGTCCTATTAAGTCCACAACCCGCAAATCTTCAATAGATTGGTCTTCTCTGGAGAAATGTGCAGCCACTGGGAGATCTGTTCTGTTATTGTTAATGGTGAATCTGTGTGAGTTCATGTACTGATTGAGTCTCTGCCCTGTTTCCCCCACATAGAGGCCTGTGGTGGGACATGCACACAGATACACCACATTGGAAGACCTGCAGGAATGTCCCTCCATATTCTATATACCTGCTGTGACTGTGGGACAGGTACACTGTCAGCGGTGTGGATGTCCCTGCCGGTCTTGAACCTGTTTTGCAGACAGGGTGAGGTGTAACTTTCAGTTGGGGCTTTCAGGGCACTCCGGACAATAATTTGTCACAGGTTTTGTGGTTGCCGAAAGAAAGGGGGAGGGGTGAATGGGCATATTTCTTTGAGTCTGTTGTCCCTATTTAGAGCAGGTTGGAGTTCCTTGGCAATCCTTTGAAGGATCTCCAACTGTGGGTTGTAGGTGATAACTAGGGGCACTCTGGCTTCATTCTGGGTCTCTTTCTGTGTAAGCTGACTGTCTCTGTTAATGGCTTCCACTTTATTTGGTTGTCCATCACTGTTGGTTTGTATCCCAATCAGAGGAACTATGTTCCTCAGATCCAGGGGGTGCTTATCTAGGTCTGTTTTGTTGGAGCAAATACGATTGTATTGTATAGCCTGGCTGTATATAATAGATTTTCTTGTGTGCTTGGGGTGGAAGCTGTCGTTTCTCAGGTAGGCCGTTCTGTCTGTGGGTTTGTGGTATATTGATGTGAGTTGCTGGTGGTCTTTAATGTATATTGTGGTATCCAGAAAGTGGATTTCGCTCTCTGAATAGCTGAATTTAAGGTTGATGGTAGGTTGAAAGTAATTGAAGTCATTATGGAATTTAAGTAGGGCCTCCTCACCTGCAATACCATTTTGCAGGCCAAAATGGTACCCTCAGGTAATAGCACCAGGGCATTCAGTTTGTTAAGAGAGCTAGCACTGTTGAAAGCTTACCATCAAATATACTTATTTAGCCTCTAAAAGTTAACCCCCCAATTTGCCCTTTAATTTTTCACGTAATCACGTAATAAAAAAGTTAAAAAAAAGGGATAATGGGGGTTTAAATACTTTCTGGTAAACTTTTTATTTATTACAAAATTTTGTGGCCCTGTGGAGCTATATTAATTTTAAAAAGGGGAAACCCGTCACGATTTAATGCCCCCCCTTGCCTGAGGACAGGGACAAGGGAAATTCAGACGTGCTGTTCACCCCAATTTTGTCCCCTTTTCTCTTTAAGAAAGCAGCAGTTTTTAGAGCATTTTCCCCTTTAAAACTTATTCATGAGGCAGGTGTTTGCCTCACCCACCAAAGGGGTACCCCCCCCACCCCGGCAGTTTTTTCTCATGTTTCTACCCAATTTCAAAGAATAGGTTTATCCCAGTTTTAGGTGGGGGGGGCTATCCAAAAGGGGGGGGTTTGAAAAAAAAGGGCTCTTTAAGACTTTTTTCGAAAAGACTCTTATTTGGCGAAAACTGCAGATTTGAGCATTAAAAACACAAAAATACACAAACTTTACACAATAATTTACACAGCGCTGGGAAAAAGCAGGGCTGACGCTTGTGCTGCCCCCAGCAAAAGGGGGGTTAAAAAAATCTTTTGTGAAAAGATTCTCTTTAAAATTACAACTGTCCCCCGGGGGCCGGGGCGCCGCTGCCCCCTTTTCGGCCGTTTTCCCCCCGCCTGCCCGGGGCCCGGGCGCGGGGACGCGGTCACCCCGTCCACCCCGTCCCCTTTTGCCGGCCCCTTTGCTTCCCCTTTTGGCCCCCCTTCCTTTGCCCGGTGAACGGCGGGTTTTGTCCGTCCCGGCCGTCCCTGCGCATGCGCGCCCCCCTAGCGCGCGCGACCGCTGGTTTAGATTTAAAGGGGCCCGTTTTTCCCGGTAATTTGGGTTTGCCGGGGGCCCGGGCCCCCATATTAAATTTTTCCCCGCCCCCCCCGGGACCTGTTGCCAGATTTTTTTTGTGCTTAAGTGAGTTTGGAGTGTCCCCTTTAGTCCGTATTGTTTTCCTGAAACCCCGGGCCTTTTCCCCTAAACGTTTTCCCACCTTGCCTTTTTGCCCCCGCCCTTACCCCCTTTCCTTTTCCTGACCACCCCCCTGCCGCCCCGCCCTGACCCCTTTTGCCTTCCCCGACTTTTGGGCCTTTTGGGTTTTCATTTTGTAAACCCCGCTGTAACCCCCCGGGCCGCCACCGCAAGGGAAGTTTACGTCAGGGTTTAAAGACCTGGTAGCCTCACGCCGCAGCAAGTCCATCCCGCTTTTTTCGCGGGGTCTTGGGGAAAACCGGGGGGTACTTAGATTTCCGTTCCCCGGCGTGTCTTTAAAAAAAACCCTTGCGGGGGTCCAGCGGGTCCACCGTACCCTTACAGTACAATCTGGCCAATTTGGGTTCCGCCAGGGTACCTCGCCCAACCCGGGAAAGTTCGAAAGGGCCTCCCCAGGGAATTCCCGCGGGATCGAAACCCGCCCCGCGGGGCCAAAAAAAGCAGAACCTTTCGGGCCCCCCTACCTCCACCTGGGGACCGGGTGGGCCCTTTCATTTAAACCCGCCCCCTGTTTTCTCCTGCAGCCTACTCCTCCTGCTCTGGGAACCCGGGGCCTTCTCTTGGGTCTCTGCTCCCCCCCACGCTATGAGGGAAACCCCAAAAGTGGGAGAGGGTTTCAAACAGTCGTGTTCAAAACCATCGAGATGCTGGGGGCAATTTAATTTTTCCCCTGAGCGGGGGTAAAGTTTGCCTTCATTTTTAGCCTCCTAACTGGAAGCTCTGGCCTGGGGCCCCTCCGCAGTGAGACCGAGGAATCCGGGTAACGGGTAACCTGCAAGCCTTCCTTTCCCGGGGGTTCCCCAACTGTCTTTTAGGAACCCCGGTTTGTACCTCCTAAATTGCCGCAACCTGCTCCGCCTTTCCCCAGGGGGACTCCACTGTGGGGCACTAAATCGTGCGTTTTCCCCACCCTAAACCCCGGGGTTAGATGGGAAAAATGAGGCTCTGGTTGGGTACTTTTTTCCCGGCAAGGCCTCTCGGGGGCGTTTTTAAAGGAAAGGGGCTCGCGGGGGCGAACCCCGCCTACCTCACTGTGACAACTAAATTTTTTTGGCCAACCCCGGGATCGATAACCTTTTTTGGGCCCAAAGACAACAGGAACTCCGGGCCCCAACGCCGAGTCCCCCCCTAACCCCCGCCGGCCCAACCCCCGTTAGCCCTGTCTTCCACCCCCTCCCCTTCCTCCCGCCAAAAGGGTTTTTTGAGGCGAACCCATTCAGGGGAAAGGGCACATCTGACCCAAGAACCCCTCGCGCGACGTCTCAACATTTTGCTTCTAAGGGCGTTTCCGGCCCACTTCATTGGGGGACTGTCCGGTGCGCCCGGGAAACCCCCCACCTAGGGCCCGTAGGAGAGGCAACCCCCAGTGCCCTGCGGCCCCTCCCCGCTGACCATTTCGGTTCTTTGCGGAAAAACCCCGCCGGGCAGCACCTTTTTCCCGACCACCCGGCCCTTCCCGGGCTCCCGGGGCCGCCGGAAATTCAATTTTGCCCAAAGCACTGGTGTCTCAGTAACCCCGGGGTTCCAAATGACCTCCCTTCAGAAAACCCCCTTGGGTTTGTGTCCTCCGTCAGTGGCGAATGCCTCAAGGATGCCAAACGGTTTTTTGGGACTGCGGCCCCCAATTTTTGCAGATTTTGGGGGTTAAAATTTAGGGTCTATGAAGTTTTTCGGGATGCCTTTGATCCTCTACGGATCCTCCCCGGGGCCTTTCCCCTGGTTGCAAAAAACTGCCCACCCTGAAATTTTAACACAGGGGAAATTCTTTTGTTGGGGGGCCCCGCCTGTCACTTCCACTCCCATGGGCCCCGGGGAGGGCCCCCCGGTTCTTCAGATTTCCGTTTTCTAAAACCACGAACCTTGCCAGGTTTTGCCTGCTCCTTTCCAGGGCTATGCTTTATGTTTTCCCCTGAAAAAAGGCCGAAAATCTGCCTCCGCATTCGGCCCTTCCGAAATTTCCCAATTATCCCGCAGCCCGTACTACTTCCCCCCTTTGAGGGAGAAATTTTTCCCCCCTTTTTCCCTCCCCGGGGACAAAAGGGTTGACCCCCTATATTCCCAAAAAACCTACGCAAAGGCTTTATATGCAAGTCACCATCACCTTGCGGGAGGGCCGGGTTCCCTTTGTTTTCGAGAAGAAAGGGTGGGACCCTCCGGCCCTGATCTTTTTCCGTGGGGCCAAAAAAAAAAAAACTTCAAAATCGGTTTTCCCCCCTTTCCTTTTTATCTCCCAGCTTTTTGATCGCCCCACGTGCGCAAAAATCTTTTCTAAATTGGGATCTCCGGGAGCCTACAAACTGATTCGCATTTGAAAGGGTGACAGTGGGGAAAACCCGCCCTTTTAAAACCCCCGGGTGGCCATTCGAAAAATCCCTTTTCCCTCCCCTTTTGGGCTCTGTAAAACCTCCGGCAGTTTTTTCCCCAAAAATTTGTTTAAAGAGGGTCTTCCGGGACCCCTTTTAAAACGTTTTTGTTTTAATCTACTGGACGACATTCCCCATCTATTCTCCAAAACCTGGGGAACCCACCATCACCACGTCCACCCCGTGCTCAAGTCCCCCGGACACCAACCCTTTGTCAAGCTGGGAAAAATTTGGGCCCGTTTCAAACACCCTCACTGCCCTTTTTAGGGTTAAAATCGTGTCAAACAAAGGGGTTTAATGGGAACCCCCCGCCAAACTCTCAGCAGTCCCCGCAATGGCCCCCATCCAGTGGGCCTTTTTGGGCCCTTCAGGGGCTTTTGTACTTTGCCAACTTTTTTAGGGAATTTTAGTCCTCAGTTTCTCATCTCTGGGGGCACCCTTGGGTTTCCCCCCCAAAAGGGGGTGCCGAAACCCCAAAACCTGGCCTCCTCCCAAGGGTCAAGAGGGGTTTCAAACGTCGAAAGCCGCATTTTCCTGCTCCGCTCCTGTTCTTCCCCGTCCGGAAACCCCCCGCCCCTTTATCTTAGAATCACGCCCCTCCCAGTTTTTTTGCCCGGCGCCGTTTTTCTTTAAAGACCCCTCGGGAAAGGGTTTCGAAATTTTTGGGTTCCTTTTCCCAAAACCTTTCCCCCAACCGACGCACAAAAAACCATTGGGACCGGGAACTTTTTGATAAAAATGGGCCCTTTGAAAATGGCTTTACCCCGCTGGAAGGGGGTCTCCCCAAACCCCTTTGAGATATACACGGATCACCAAAAACCTTCTCTACCGCAATCTTTCCCACGTTGAAATCCCCGGACCCAACCAGGTGGGTCCCCCTTTTCTTCCGGCCTCGTTTTAATTTTCCCTCTTTCACTTCCGACCGCTGAAAAAAAAAAGTCCCGGGGAAAAGGGTCTCCCTCCAGATCTTCTGATTTCGGGGGGCCTGGACCACCCCTTCAGCACAATTTTTCCCCGGAAAAGGCTTCTTTCTGCGGGCCTGGAATCTTCAACAGGGACCCTCCGGGGAGGGCCTAAACCCTCCTTGGGTTTGCGGGTCTAATCCCTTTAAAAGGGACATTCTTCCAAACTTTTTGGGCCCTCCGGAAATTTACCCAAATCCGCACAACTCATCTCCAGAAAACTACGGTGGGCCCACCTCTTATTTCCCAAAATGTTCGGGGGCTTTGTCCCCCTGCCCGTGCCCCTTTTTTTGGGGTTTCCTAAAAAGGTCCCCCGGGCCCCAGAAACCCCCGGGTCTACTTCTGCCCCTCTCCTTTCCCCGAAAAAGCCCCTGGACCCCATATTTCAAAGGACTTTTTTTCACTTTAACCTGCGGCCCCATCCGGGAAAAACGGTCCCTTTTGGGGAGGGTCACAGGGGTTTTTCCCCCAAAGGCTTTATTTTTTTTTTGCCCCCCCCCCGGGGTTTCCCCCCGTCACCCCAACTAGCCCAGCCTTTTTTCTTCCACCCTATCTTTTTGGTTTTTCATGGCCCCCCCAGCAAAAATCAAACCTCTGATAGGGGGGGCCAGTTTTCGTAACTAAAAACCCCGGCGGGGCCCCTTTTGTACTCAGTTTTTTGGGTCCAGCGGAATTTTCATCTTGTAACCCCCCCTCAGAAAACCCAAAGGGCAAATGGAGAGGGGTCCCAAACCCAAAACTTAGGGGACATTCTGCGACATTTTGTGTCCCGCCCGGCAGGAAAAACTGTGCACCCTTTTCCCCTGGGCGGAATTCTCCCTACAATTCTCTAGACTCGGGTTCCCGCTAAAGGCCCCCCCTTTTTTATTGTTTTGGGGTTTCATTTCCCCCCCACCCCCCCCCTAAACCGTTTTCGGGTCAAAGTTCCGCCGTGGATGCCAAAAACCAGACCCTCAAGTCACTCTGGAAATCACTCCTCAGGGCCCGGGTTTAGCTTCCACTCCCTACTAAAGGGTTTAGGCCCCCATAAATTTCCCGGAGACCCCCCCTTTTATTTAATCCTGGTGATAGGGTTTGGGTATGTCCAATCATTCGTTTTAAGGTACCCCTACAATTGGGCCCTAAATATTTGGCCCCCTTTTTTGGGTACAAAGGGGTCACTTAAAAACCCTTTTCCCACAAGCTCTGCTTGCCTCCCCCCTCTGCTGTCCCGAATGGGCCTTCCCTGTCCTCGCTCCTCAAGCCTGTGGGGGCTGAAACGCTTCCCCCCGGGATCTTCTCGCCTTCTCCGTGGGGCCAAATTTGGGTAAAAATCTTTTAGGTTTAAGGAGGCCCCGGCCAGAAGACATTTAGGGGGAAACGGGTTTTTTTCTCATCGCCGGAAGGGGTTCGGGCCAAGGAAACGTTTCCGGGGGGCCGGAAGGCAATCTTCAACCAGATCTCCTGGGTAAGTTTAAAAAAAAAGGGGGAGACCCAAGGGAGGGGGGTACTGTCATGGCGGGCCGCGGCCCCCCGCGCCCCTGGGCCGTTTCCCTCCCGCCAGGGCCGCGGCGCGGGGAAAACGCGGTCACCCCCGCGGGCCCCCTCATCCCCTCGGGCCCCTCACTTACCTGGCCCCGGGTTTTCCAAATGGGAAAGGGGCCCTTTCTTCCGCCCCCCGCCCCTCGGCGACCCCCTGGGTTTTGTTTTTAAAAGGGGCCCTGTCCCCCGGGAATTGGGGTATTGGCCCCGGCGCTGGCCCCCATATAAGTATCCGCCCCCACCCCCGTTGCCAATTGTTTGTGCTTTGAGTGAGTTTGGAGTTCCTTAGTCCGTAAGCTTATTTCCCTGTACCAGTCCCTTTTCCCCTACGTTTTCCCGACCCCGCCCTTTTTTTGCCGCCTCCCTGACCGTCCTGGGCCGTCGCTGACCACGAACCCCCCTGCCGCCCCGCCCTGAAACCCTTCTGCCCTTCCCCCGGAAATTTGCCCTTTGGGGGTTTTCTTTTTACCACCGTAAACCCTGGCCCGCTCCGGGAAGCAAGTCACGTCAGGGGTTAACGACCTGGGAGCCTCACGCCGCAACAAATTTCCCTCCCGCCCTTTTCGGCGGGCTCTTTTTGAAAAACCCGGGGGTACTTTTAAAATCCGTTCCCCGGGGGGCTTAAAAAATACCCCCCCGGGTTGCGGTGGGGCCCCGCGATTCCCCTGTAACCGTTACAACAACACAGGCAATTTTTTTGGTCCCGACTGATTAGTACCCCTTTCAGATACCCCTTTGTTTGGTTTTTTATTTTACTTTAGTTTTCACTGCTGTTACATAAACTTATTAAGACTAGTGTTGAGCGATTTTTATCGACAAAGTTGAAATCGGCAAGTTTTTATGGTGATCGAAATTCCAATCATCGATAATAAGTTAAAATCACATCATCTATTAAATCACGCCTTTTCGGCGCTTCCTGTTTTTTTGCAGCCAGCAAATAAATTTACAGAATAGAGCAGGGTGAATGTGTGGCACGTCATGACTGGGATTGTAAGGGTTTGCGTTTGGCTGAAAAATCACATGCCCCCCCCTTCGTTACTAGAACACCCGTTTCCTGTTTCGCCTCATTCTCTCAGCTCCATAGGGAAGGACCTGCGCTCAAACCGGGGCCAAACACTCAGCAAAATTAGTCTATTTCTGCACAAAAAACCCTCACTATTAGCGTGATCCTTCCAATTTAGTTATTTTAGAGATTTGAAGATTTTATTATTACTAGAAATTTTAAAGCAGCATAAACCCTGAAATTTCACGCGGGGGAGCAGGGGGGCCCCGGGCGAACACAGACAAGCCTATCTATAAAAACACTGATAAATTCACCAAGACTTAGTGTAGACATGTAGGGGGAATACTTTAAATTATTAACATTTTTTGCTATTGAAATATTCCTGGATTTGGGCAGCCTGAACTTATTTTGGGATACACACATTTCTAGAATGCAGGTCCTTTTTTAGCTGCAAAACTCCACTTTTATTATCATATACTTTTTCAGATATGTTTCATTTAATTTACCCATTACACTTGACGTTGATAACCACCTGCAGTTAAAAATTACAATCCACAATCTTTAGTCACAAGGTTTTTTTTTGCCAAAAAAAACCGGTTCTACGAAAACAAACGTTTCGGTTTTTTTGACTTTTCGCCCCACATTGTTCATTACCCAACCACGAAAAAACTTAAAACAGCAATTCTAATTAAACAGTGAATGAAAGGTGCAAAAAAAACCGTTTTATTATACCAAAACATAACGTTACGTTTTTTTTTGACTTTTTCACACCCAAATTTTTCATTTACCAGCATCCACCCCTAATCTTAAAACGCAATCTATATCCCCCAGGGGAATTGAAAGGGGCAAAAAATACCGTTATTATACCAAAACAAACAGTTACGTGTTTTTTTTTACTTCTCACACCCAGGTTTGTTTTATTGACGCGCATCCACGAAATCTAAAAACCAATTCTATTTCACCACAGTGAATTTAAAGGGGCAAAAAATACCGGATCATACGAAAACATAAAAATTAGTGTTTTTTGACTTTTGCACACCCAGCATGTTCATTGACGAAACACCACGTAAATCTTAAAAAACAAATTCTATATTCACCATGGTGAATTGAAAGTGCAAAAAATACCCTTATCATATAAAAAATAACATTACGTGTTTTTTTTACTTTTTCACACCCGCAAATTTTTCATTCGCAGCATCCCCAAAAAACTTAAAACAGCAATTCTATATTCACCAAGTGAATGAAAGGGCAAAAATACCGTGTATATAAAAACTCAGTTCTTTTTTTTTTGACTTTTGCACACCCCAAATTTTTAATTACCAGCATCCAGTAAATTTTAAAAAACAATTCATATTCACCCAGGGGAATTGAAAGGTCAAAAAATACCGTGTATCATAAGAAAAAATAAAAGTTACGTGTTTTTTTAATTTTGAAAACCCAGCAATGTTAATTTTACGCACCCTCCACGTAAATCTTTAAAACGCGATTCTAATTTACCACAGGTGAATTGAAAAGGGCAAAAAAATACCCTTTAAATTTTAAACCCAAAAAAAACAGTACGGTTTTTTTGACTTTTGCACACCCACATTTTTCATTTTCGCGAAAACCACGTAAATCTTAAAACAAGAATTTTATATTCACCACAGGGGAATTGAAAGGTGCAAAAAATACCCCTTTATTTTACCAAAAAAATAACAGTTTACTGTTTTTTTTTCTTTTGCACACCCCGGTTTGTTCATTGACCAGCATCCACGTAAATCTAAAAAAGCAATTCTATATTCACCACAGTGAATTGAAAGGTGCAAAAAAAACCCGGTACAACAAAAACAAACAGTTAGTGTTTTTTACTTTTTTCACACCCCGCATTGTTATTAAAAAGCATCCCCCTAAACTTTAAACAGCAATTCTAATTTCCCCCAGGGAATTTAAAGTGCAAAAAATACCGTGTACATACGAAAACATAACATTACGGTTTTTTTTACTTTTTCACAGCCACATTGTTTATTACCACTCCACGAAAATCTTAAAACAGCAATTCAAATTCACCAAGTGATTTGAAAGGGCAAAAAATACCTGTATCAAATGAAAACATAACAGTTAGTGTTTTTTGACTTTGCACACCCAGCATTTAATTACCAGCATCCATGTAAATCTTAAAACAGCAATTTTATTTCACCACATGAATTGAAAGGTGCAAAAAAACCGGTAACATACAAAACATAAAAAGTTACGTTTTTTTGACTTTTTCACACCCAGCTTGTTCTTGCGGCAATCCACGTAAATCTTAAAACAGCAATTCTAAGTGCCACAGGTTTTTTTTTTTTTTTTTTTTTTTTTTTTTTTTTTTTTTTTTTTTTTTTTTTTTTTTTTTTTTTTTTTTTTTTTTTTTTTTTTTTTTTTTTTTTTTTTTTTTTTTTTTTTTTTTTTTTTTTTTTTTTTTTTTTTTTTTTTTTTTTTTTTTTTTTTTTTTTTTTTTTTTTTTTTTTTTTTTTTTTTTTTTTTTTTTTTTTTTTTTTTTTTTTTTTTTTTTTTTTTTTTTTTTTTTTTTTTTTTTTTTTTGTTTTTTTTGTTTTTTTTTTTTTTTTTTTTTTTTTTTTTTTTTTTTTTTTTTTTTTTTTTTTTTTTTTTTTTTTTTTTTTTTTTTTTTTTTTTTTTTTTTTTTTTTTTTTTTTTTTTTTTTTTTTTGTTTTTTTTTTTTTTTTTTTTTTTTTTTTTTTTTTTTTTTTTTTTTTTTTTTTTTTTTTTTTTTTTTTTTTTTTTTTTTTTTTATATTTCTTATTTTTTTTTTTTTTTTTTGTTTTTTTTTTTAATGTGTTGTTTTTTTTTTTTTTTTTTTTGTTTGTTTTTTTTTGGTGTTTTTTTTTTTTTTTTTTTTTTTTGTTTTTTTTTTTTGTTTTGTGGCTTCGTGGTCCCCGTCCCCCCCCCCCCCCCCCCCCCCCCCCCCCCCCCCCCCCCCCCCCCCCCCCCCCCCCCCCCCCCCCCCCCCCCCCCCCCCCCCCCCCCCCCCACCCCCCCCCCCCCCCCCCCCCCCCCCCCCCCCCCCCCCCCCCCCCCCCCCCCCCCCCCCCCCCACCCCCCCCCCCCCCCCCCCCCCCCCCCCCCCCCCCCCCCCCCCCCCCCCCCCCCCCCCCCCCCCCCCCCCCCCCCCCCCCCCCCCCCCCCCCCCCCCCCACCCCCCCCCCCCCCTCCCCTCCCCCCCCCCCCCCCCCCCCCCTACCCCCTCCCGCCCTCGCCCCTCGCCCCCCCCCCCCCCCCCCCCCCCCCCCCCCCCCCCCCCCCCCCCCCCCCCCCCCCCCCCCCCCCCCCCCCCCAAATTTCTTCACCAAGGAATTGAAAAGGGGCAAAAAATACGTTTCATATGAAAAAACTAAAAAGTTTGTTTTTTTCTGACTTTGCACACCCAGCATTTTTAATTGCAAGCACCCTAAATCTTAAAAAAGCAATTCTATATTCCCCCCACAGGGGAATTGAAAGGGCAAAAAATACCGTGTACATACAAAAAAAAAAATAACAGTTACGTGTTTTTTGACTTTTGCACACCCAGCATTGTTATTACGCACATCCACGTAAATCTTAAACAGCAATTCTAATTCCCACAGGTGAAATTTTAAAGGTGCAAAAAATACCGTGTATCATACAAAACATAACATTACGTGTTTTTTTTACTTTTTCCACCCCGCATTTTTCATTACCACTCCACGTAAATCTTAAAAAAAGCAATTTTAAAAATTTACCATAGTGATTTAAAGGCAAAAAATACTGATCAATGAAAAAAATAACATTAGTGTTTTTTTTACTTTGCACACCCACATTGTTTAAATTACCAGCATCCATGTAAATCTAAAAAGAATTCAAAATTTTACCACATGAATTGAAAGGTGCAAAAAAACCGGATATACAAAAAAAAATAACAGTTACGTGTTTTTTGACTTTTGCACACCCAGCATTTTCATTTGAGCACTCCCGTAAATCTTAAAAACACAATCTATAGTACCACAGGGAATTGAAAGGGGCAAAAAATACCGTGATTTTAAAGAAACTAACAGAACGTGTTTTTTTTTCTTTTTCAAACCCAGCTTTGTTCATTGACGCAGCACCCTAAACTTTAAAAACACAATTCTATAGTCACCACAGTGAATTTTAAAGTGCAAAAAATACCGGTATTAACGAAAACATAACAATACGTGTTTTTTTGACTTTGGGGACCCCCTTTGTTCATTGACGCAGCATCCACGAAAATCTTAAAACAGCAAAACTATAGTCACCCCCAGGAATTGAAAGTGCAAAAAATAACGTGTATTATCAAAACTTAACAGATACTTTTTTTTTGACTTTTTCGCACCCACTTTTTTCATTACCAGCATCCAAGTAAATCTTTAAAAAAGCAATTCTATAGTCACCAAAAGGTGAATTTCAAGTGCAAAAAATACCGTTATTTTACAAACATAACAGATACGTGTTTTTTTTACTTTTGCCACCCACTTTGTTCATTGAGCGCATCCACGTAAATCTTAAAACAGCAAATTTTATAGTCACCACAGGTGAATTGAAGGGGCAAAAAATACAGTGTATTATACGAAAACATAACAGATAGTGTTTTTGACTTTTTGCGCCCCACTTTGTTCATTGACGCAGCTTTAAAAGTAAATCTTAAAAAAGCATTCAAAGTCACCACAGTGATTTTAAAGGCAAAAATACCGTTTATTAAGAAAACAAAAGATACGTGTTTTTTTGACTTTTTCGCCCCACTTTTTTCATTGACAAGCATCCAGTAAATCTAAAACAGCAATTCTATAGTCCCCACAGGTGAATTGAAAAGGGGCAAAAAAAACCGTGTATTAAAACGAAAACAAAAAAATAATTTTTTTGACTTTTGCGCACCCAGTTTGTTCATTGACGCCATCCCCTAAATCTTAAAAAGCAAAATTTTATAGTCACCCAGGGAATTGAAAGGGGCAAAAAAAATACCGTGTATTATACGAAAACATAACAAAACGGGTTTTTTTTACTTTTTCGCACCCACTTTTTTCATTGACGCGCACCCCGTAAATCTTAAAAAAGAATCTATAGCACCACAGGTGAAATTTAAAGGGGCAAAAAATACCGGTATTATACAAAACATAACAGATACTGTTTTTTTTTACTTTTTCGCACCCAGCTTTGTTCATTGACCAGCATCCACGTAAATCTTAAACACAATTTAAAAATCACCACAGGGGAATTGAAAGGGGGCAAAAATATGGTATTATACAAAACTAACAAACGTGTTTTTTGACTTTTGCCCACCAGTTTTTAAAGACACCTGCAGTTTAAATTGAACCGCAAATTTTTTATAAGGTTTAAAACGGTTTTATTTTTAAAAAGATTTTTAAAAAATACCTTAAATTTTTTTTTTTTTTAATACAAAACATTTTAACAAAGGGGGTTGACTTGGGGACAAAAATGTTCCCCTTAGGCGCGACAACCCCCCGATCAAAAAAGCATTCAGGACCCAGGTGGGGCAC